>PVIA01004355.1:0-140566 GCA_004024845.1 Tonatia bakeri
CTCTCTTTCCCTTTCCTTCCTTTTTGCAGTATTCAGATTCTCTGGCCTTTCTCCGTGCTTCCAGAACTCAGACCCTCTGTCCCTACTTCTCAGCTAAACCAGCCTCAGTTTTTCCTCTCTGAAAGTAAAGTAATCACAGCTGCCTTCTCTGGAGCTATTGAGACCTTGACAAAGTCAGGCTGGTGAAAACTCTTTGTTTATTGCATGTCACCAGAGAAAATGTCTCCTGTTAGTTCTGTCCTGCAAGGACATCCAGGGGGTGGCACTGTCTTGTCTCAGCAGGGTTGAAGTGACTGAGGGGTGGGGGATTTAGAAAAAGATGGAGGTGCTGCAGGTCTGAGGAAGAGAGAGGGACTGAAAGTGATATAACGCAGTGGGTTGGCCGCTTGTGCATTTATGGGTGTCAGTGCGTTAAGCATGGTGGGAAGCTGCTTTGGAACGTGCAAGGCCATCTCCCTTTGTTCTCCCTTTGGTTGGGTGGAATCAGTGATCATTACTGTGCTTGTTGGAAGCATTGTTCCAGTCAGCTCTCAGTGCCACATGGTGCCCCAGACACTCCAGGTAAATGAGAGCCTGAAGGAAGCCTTCCTGAATACAAAATTCTGTCTGGAGACAGTCTCAGAGATGATCTGCGTATAGGAATATGCCCTCGGGTGTGGGAAAGAAGCAAGTCCCATCTCCTGCACCAGTGGGGGCTGTAGGCTGAGCCCTGGCAGAAGCTGGGTCCTATTTCATCCTGTGGGCACCTGTGTCTGCAGTCTGTCCTGAGAGTCAGTAACCTGGGAGCTGACACCCTGCTGTGAGCCTGTCTGGCCTGAGCAGCAGCTCAAAGAGGCAGTGAAGGAGCCTGGGGCTTGCAGTCCTTCAGATCTGGGTAAGGTGCAGGTTCCAGCATTTACAAACAGTATGACCTTGAGCAAAGCATTTACCTTCTTGAAGACCAAGTGCTCACCCCTGCAAAGCAAAACTGAAAATGCTTACCTGCTTTTCCATGTGAGAGAGGTGCAAAACTCAAAAGAGACAATGTGAAAAGGCTTAGTGAACAGAATCTCTGTATCAACGTGGTACTGTTATTATCTGTTCCATGAGGGACTATTCAAAATGCACTGCAGGACCCCTGATGAGGAAGCCTAAGAGTATTGTGAGAGAGTCATCTGAGGGCTGGGTCCTGGCAGGGGCTTCTACTCTGACCTGAAAGCACTGTGTCTGGGCCCAGCTGACACACCTGGCCCTGGATGATGGCCCCAGCATCAGTCCAAGCCTCCTGAGACATCCAGGCAAATCCAAGTTGCCTCAGCCAAGGGTTCGGGAAAACTTGAACTGGACCTGCTGCTGGAGGTCTCCGAAGGGCTTGGGCTGGTGGTGGAAGTGGTGCAAGGTACAAGTGGGAAAGCTGATAAGCTCCCACAAAGTGACAATCACCCAAGGCAAACCTACCATGGACCAAGGGCTGATCCTTTGCCTTATGCAAAGCAGAACTTTAGTTTTCTTTCAGACTTGGGAGTTCTGACTCGCCTTCTCAAAGCTCATAACAGGTTGATACCTCAAGCTAGAATACCCATTTACTTACAGTAAAAACACAGTGGCCCAGGGGACCAGATCAACACATGACTTCATATTACATGAGCTATGCACAAAGTAGAATTGTCAGAATTATCAATATTAACATTAAGAGATTTTTTGGTGGGCTTGGAATTGGAGCACAGAAAGTTGCTTAGATGGGGTCAATAATAATAAGACAGATATATCATTTTCTGTGGAACATAACTCTGCCATGGGGACAAGGCAGAGTCAAGTTCTTGGTTAAACTGCCCTATTTCCAGAGAGAGATTGGATGGCACTGCCAACATTGATCTTAGGACTTTTCTTGTTCTAACCTTCTATTGTAGACCCACCTGTCTCCTCTAGGCATTTGCTCTTTTTAGCTAAGGTTCACATTCGATTGATCAGGTTGCTGTGGGGTCCTGCAGGCCTGGGATCCATTGAGTTTCCATATCTCTCTTTGTCTCTACCCTGTGGATTATACAGTTTATCTCTGCAAGGTCATATTATTCCTTATTCCCAAACACTTTGGAAAGAGAGACAAGTGGAGACTAGCCTGGGCGGGGCGTGATGATTGCAGGAGCTCTGTCAGACTTGGATGAAGGTGCCGAGGAACATCTGGGGACAATGGGTACAGGACTTGGCCCCTGACAAAGCTAATTAATTGGGGTGAGCAGTCAGTCAACCAGATGGGTCAGGTCTCCAGTACCAGAGGAGCCACTTGAGTCTACCCAGGAAAGCAAGACAGAGCCCCGGTCCTAAAGACTAGGAAGGCCAAAGCAGAGGATGACAGAAGGGGGTATTGATAATGGGGTCTTAGTTCCTTTCATTTGCCCCCAGGGCTCACCAGTTTTGAGCAAAAAAAGCCAATGCCAGATGCTACATGCTGGTGGGGACTAGTTTGGATTGGTTCATGTACTAGGACAGGTGGCCCTTGCACGTGGGTGGACCTGAGGCCTGCAAGGGCCTGATACTCTCAACCAGGTAGCACCAAAACTAGCAAAAAAAGTTGGACAGCAAATGATATTGACACATGTGAGCCAAATAAAAATGTTCTAGTGTGTTTTGGAAAGCTATTTGCCAGGTCAAAGTGAGATCAGACCTGTAGGTGTACCCCTAGAAGCTCTGTTTGAGGACAGGCTGATGACATCTTTTCCTAGTCCATGAACCACCATGTGTCACTTTTATCTTCAGTGTCATGTCAAAGGTTCTGTGAGAGGGTAAGTGATTACAAGCACTGGCTTCTGAGGACAATCTTTAAATTCCAGCTCTGCCACCTGCTGGCTGTGGGACATTGTGCAAATCAGTCAGCATCTCTTAAGACTCAGTTTCATCACTGGTAAAATGGGAGAAATAATTTTTTACCTCATTGGTTTGTTGTGAAGATTAAATGCTAGTGCCTGGCATGAACAAACTCTCAACCAATTATCTGTTTACTGATAAAAATTAGATGATGCTTGTAAGATCCTCAGACAGTGACTGACATATAGTAAATGTTCAATATGAAAAAGTGCTATTATCATTATCATTTGCAGGACTGCAGAACTCAGTACCCAGCCACATGGGTCACCTGAGCCTGTTGTATACACAGCCATTGAGAGGAGGGGGCAACATCTTATAGTCCTGAACATGTGGCTGTGGCATAAAATGTGCTTATACAACTAGAAATTTAAAATTTGGATGGTTTATTTAAAGTGTTCCTGGTCAGGAACCCATACCCTCTTTGGATGGGCATGACAGTCCATGAGAGGGCACATGCCCCTGACTCATTTCTCCCTCGAAATTTGGCAGCTGCTGGCTGGCATCTGCCCTTGATCCCTCACAGAGAAGAAAGGGAGTCTACACTGTTCTTTTAGTGGCTCAAAGGGTGGAAGTGCACTCCCTTCTCTCAGTGTTGCTCAGGCAGCCTTGGGAGCTTCTGTCGAACAATCATTTCATGTCCCCCTGAGGTCTCATCTCTTCTGGGAACTGACATGCATAGAGCCCACAGAGAAGTTCCTAAAATAAAATGGAAGGCTGTTGATTGCTTTAGGGTTAAGTTTATACAGACCCCACCCCCACTCCAGCCTAGTGGTCTCAGCCTTGCCTTCATGTGACTCAAGTTCCCACTACATCCTCAAATGGTCTTTGTCTTGAGAACCAGCAGAGCTGAGACAAATGCAGCTTTGGGGTTTGTGGGACTTGTGAGATGGAGAGAAAGAGCACATGTCTTTCTCTTCATCTCACATCCTAGCCCTCTGCCATGCCAGCCTCCTCTGACTGATTAGACTTCCTCTAAGGGTAACCACAAGGTCAGGGCAATGACTGCCATCTAGAAGAAATGGGTCCCTGAAGGCTACTTTGTTCCTGTCCTGGTGTAAGTCCACAGTAAGTTCAGAGCTTGCTGGCCTTACACCCTCTCTGTTGCACAATGAGGAGAATTTGGAGATGATTTCCTATTGGAAGGCAACCTGTATATAGTGTTTCAGACTAGAAATTTTCAAAACCCACATTTGACATCAGCTGTCCAAAGGAGATGGCAGGTGTCATTGAAGAAGAAGCCAGGCGGGGGGTTTCTGCCTTACCTCCACTCCCAGCCTCTGACCCAATGGAGTTAGGAGTGTGGCTGCAAACAGTTTTGAAAAAACTCCTTGAAAGGGTCAACTCATCACCAAGCAGGACACCAGGCAGATCCTGAGATCACAATTACTTTGAAATGTCCAACAAACAGTGTTTCTGGTTACCTCTAAAAGGGCGAGACCCTGAAAGTGATCCAATCATAATTATTTTTTCAATTGCTTTGTCAGTAGAGTCATTCATTGTTTCCCAAGAAATCACATTTCTCAGACCTGGCCTTGAAAAGGAGGTTGGAAAGAGCCATCACTCTCTTCCTGACATCTGTGCCAATCGATGTTAAACTCCCCTCAAGACTTATGTCATCATCAATTACAATAGGCACCTATTGAGTGTCCACAATGTGTGAGCTCCTGCAGTTTTCACAACTGTCCTACAGTTAGCATTGTTCTTCTTACTTCACAGGTAAGAAAACTGAGAACCAGAGCATTTTCATCACTAAGATCTCCCTCTCCCCTCAGTTCCCTTTCATGGAAATGCTCTCCAAGGGGAGCAGGGCACCTTCTTTCTCTCTACCCCTTGCATTCTCTATTCTTCATACCCTTCCTTTCTTTTTTTTTCCAATTTTATTTTAATGATTGTTCAAGTACAGTTTTCTCCCCTTTACTCCCAATCAAGCCCACCCACCCCTACCCTTCCTTTCAAAGAATAGGCATCATGTACCTACTGGACATTTGGTAATGAAGAACAGTGATCCCTGAGAGAAACAAACCAACCAATCACAAAAAAATGAGGTGAGACCTGACCAGTGTGGCTCAGTTTAAGCATTATCTCATATACTAAAGGTTGGGGGTTTAATTCTCGGTCAGGGCACACGCCTAGGTTGCAGGTTGGATCCCTGGTTGGGGAGTGTGTGAGAGGCAACCAATCGATGTTTCTCTCTCATATTAATGTTTTTCTTTCTAGTGCCCTTCCTCTCTCTAAAATAAAAAATATTCTTAAAAAGTGAGATGAGCCTGATGATTGTCCCAAATTACTACCATGATAAAGTATTGAGGCCACAGGGCAGGCAAAGAGTACCCAGGTGGAGCTCTATGGACGCCTGAGTTGAGAAGACAGAGATGAGAGTCTGGGGAGACCAAAGTAGCAGAAGTTCATAGAAGTGAGTAATGGAGAGGGTAAAAAGGCACAGGGAAAGGAATATGATAATCTGCAGAGAATCCCCCTGAACTATTCAGGTAAATAATGATCAACGTATGCATGTAAGGAAACTACATAATGATGGGAAAAGAACTATCCAAAAGATAAGAGGTCACAGTGCCCAGTGCCTACACAGGGCTGGGAATAGTACTTGTTCCCTCCAGGGGACAAGCTAGGTTGGAAAATCCCACTATTCTCCAGTCATGTAATAAAGGAAATTACATTAAGTTGTAGTTGGATGCAAATATTAAAATTAATAGAAAAACATATTAAAATGGTCATTATAATTGTGTTCCATAACTCAAAAAGTTAAGTACAGACATTAAAAAAAAAAAACAAACCCAGATCAAAATGTCAATGTCCAAAAGGAAAATACACTGGATAGGATTAATGGCAAATTAGTTAGTTTAGAGAAAAGATTAGTAAACTAGAAGAGATAGCAGTAGAAACTGAAAGGAAACAGAAAAATAAAAAAATTGAACAGCTGAAGAGTATCAATGAGTTGAAGGAAAAATTTAAGTGGTCTAAAATACATGTAATTGGAATTTCTTGAAGAAACAATGCTAAAAATCCCCCAAATTTGTTTAATACAATTAACCCATATGTCCATAAAATCTAATGAAAGCCAAGTACAAGAAACATGAAATATGGTCTTCCCTCCCTGGAGACCGAAATGGTACTCCCCACCCCCTATTCTCCACCCTCATGCCAGGTGCCCCATGCTCCCGCCTCTGACTGTCTTTTGGGAGCTAAGTTGTTATGGAAAGATTTTGACCACTGTTAGCTGGGTTGAGAGGCTGGCCCCATCTTTCCTTTTGTGCAGTTGCAAAGGAAAGCAGTTGTCGCCTGTCCTGACTGCTGACGCTGGGAGGTTGTTAGATGCAGGCTGTGGGCAGCAAGTACGCAGCTGAGGTCCATACCGAGCTGGAATTTGTTGCAAGCTGCCAGCTAATCTGAAAGGAAATTTGGTGAAAGCAAAGAACAAGTTATGAATAATCATTTTTAGCGGGACTTGGAGAATACATATCAGGAATGAATTCTTTGGACTACATAATGGTATCTGATTCAACTATGGAAACTGAAAAGCTAGGTGAGAACTCTGCCTCTGGTAACACCTTATTTAAAACTCAGTGAGTTCCTTACTCATGGAGGCAAAGAAATCCTATTAGAAAATTTGTTCACCTGAAAGTGTTCAATCAAGATATTCACCCAGTGATTCATTTTTAGAACCAAGACCATTGACTTTAAAGGCTATTTTGAAAGATTTTTTTTAAAAAGAAAGAAAGACACTTAAATAGAGGAAATATAAGCCAATAGGAAGACCAAGGGGAAGATCAAACGGGAGGAAAAACACTAGGTCACAAATAAATAGACAATTTAAAGGTAAAAGACCTCAGCTTCCACTTTTAAAACTAGAGGTTGGAAGAAAGCCATTACCTTGAAGAAAAATTTTAACCTTTGAGCAAGTAGCGGCAGGAGGATTTTTCAACTAGCTTAAAAAACTGAAGTATGACTACTGCCTCAAGGAACCCATTAAACAGATGAATGTCGGTGAAGATTTAGAAAAAGAAGACCTTGATAGTCCTTGATACAAATACTTGGATGATGAAGGATCTATTTCTCCTACTGAAGAGTCAGCATAAGTTTAATCATATCATATAATTTTGGTCATAGGTTTTATCAAATTAAAGGTTTTAAACTTTTAATGTTCAAAAAACAAACACAAAACAAATGACACCAAAGCACTTCATAATCAAATGGCTCAAAACCAATGATAAAGAGAAAACCAGAGAAAGAAGTCATAGACAGATAAAATAAGGATGACGGAGATTTCCTCACAGAAAATAATGCAAGGGAGAAGATGGTGGACGACATATTGAAATACTGAAATATTCAAAGAAAAAAATCTTTTAGTCTCTAAATCTATACATGGTAAAAAAAAAAACATCTTTCAAAAACAAAGCTGAAATAAAAGCTTTTTTTAGAGATACAAAAGCTGACAGAATTCATCACTAGTAGGCCATGCTACAAGAATGTTGAAAGAAGTCCTGTAAGCAGAAGGAAAATGACACCCAGTCAATGTGAGTTTACCTAAAGCAATGAAAACTATCAGAAAGCGCAGCTGGAGGCTGACTATTCGGAGCATGTCCAGACTGGAGGCAGCAGGCCCACACACAGTCAAGAGTACTCTACTGTAGACAAAGAGATGACATGCAAAAATACTTGTGGACAAGATTTGACCCTCTAACAGGGTATTTGAAGAACCTTTTCTAGGGACTCTGGCCAGCACTAAAACACAACGAAACTGATATTAGTGGCCTCACAAACAAAATGGTCCAACATAGGAGACTGAGATTTTATGCCCTCAACCTTATACTGAGAGGTTCTAATCAGCTTTTCAGTTTCTACTCTTATCTATAAACAAGAAATAACCAGAATGCTGAGAAAAGGGCTCTAACATGAAAGACAGAGGCCAAAACCACAAATGGAAAAAAAGAATATCAACAAAACTTGGATATGTAGGAACTATGTAGGGAGTTAAAAACTTCCAAAATGCAATTAGTATCATCAGAAAGACTATTGGAAGCACCGTAGGCATTAAACAAGACCAGATTGCACACTGGCTGGTGTGGCTCAGTGGAGGGAGTTCTGGCCTGCAAACTGAAAGGTCACTGGTTCGATTCCCAGTCAGGGCACATGCCTGGGTTGTGGGCCAAGTCCCCAGGTGAGGGCATGTGAGAGGCAACTGATCGATGTATCTCTGACATGTTTCTCTCCTCTTTCTCATTCCCTCTTCCTCTCCCTAAAGTAAATAAATAAAATCTTTCTTTTTAAAAAAAGACCAGATTGCTATTGAAAACAGAACTAAGAACAACAATTTCTAATTTCTTAGAAATAAAAGATAAGATAGTATAGTGAAAAGCTAGATAAAAGGATTCAGAGATAAATTTGAGAAAACCTCTAAGAAAATAGAACAAAAAATCAAGTACAAAAATAGAAGATAAAATATTGGGAAATTGGAGACCCTGCCCAGGAGATTCCATATCCAGGCAACAAATATTACTCAAAGACAGAACAGAGAAATGGGATGACATGAACTCATGAACAGAAAGATGAGATTATATAATGAATGGGCATACTAAGTGTCAATGCAAAAACAAACAAACAAACAAACAAACAAATAAGACCCATACCAGGGAACATCAGTAAGAAATTTTAGAACCCTGGAGGCAAAGGATCAGGAATCAGCATGGCTTTGAACTTTTCATAGTAACACTGGAAGCTAGAAGATCAATGAAATGATGACTTTAAATTCTGAAGGAAAAATATTTCCAATCTAGATTTTGTATCAACCAAGTTCTCAATCAACTGTGAGGGCAGAATAAATACATTTTCAGATATGCCAAGTCTCAAGAATTTTACTTCTTATGCAACCTTTCTTGGACAACTACAGGAGAATGTGTTCTACCAAAACAAGAGAGTAAATCAAGTAAGAGAAACATAAGGAGCTACAGGAGCAGGAGATCTAACAGAAGACAAAAGAGAAGGGACTCCTCAGGGAATTGACAAAAAGAGACCCTAAGAAGACAGCTGTATACAAGTCCTGGAGAACAGCACTTCCTTATTGGAGCAAGGCAGAAGCTATAGAAAAGGGTTTCCCAGAAAGATGAAATCTGTAAACAATTTAGGCAACTGAACATCTTGAGAAGAGATTTAACAAGGGGTGGAGAGTTCATGGTTGAATTAATAATAAGAACAAAAAATATTCTAGGCAAATGAAAAAAAGATTACCAACACCAGGAAACCTAAAAGTTGTGCAGAAATAAAAGAAAATTATAATTTACTGCATGGCTTCACTCTAAGTAGAGCTTCCATATGATAGTAATGTTCATTAAGCTTCTTAGATGAATAGTTAATGTTTTCCATCAAATTTAGAAATTTTTTAGCCATCACTTCTTCAAAAATCTTTGCCCCCTTCTCTCTTTCTGTAACTCTGCAGAGTTAGAGTTGTGTGTAATGGTGTCCCACAGGTCTCTGAGGCTCTGTTCATTTTCCTTTATTTTTTATGCTTTTCAGATTGGATAATTTCTATTGGCTTACATTAAGTTTACTGGTTCTTTCTTCTGCTATTTCAGATTTTATGTTGAAGCTTTCATTTTCCAGCTATAGTTATTTCTCTTTTCAATCCAGATTTTTCCACTTGTTTCTTTTTCTCTAAGTTCTAGCTCTAAGTTGGTGTTCTCTCTTTGATAAGTCATTGCCATCATACTTTTCTGTAATTCTTTAAACGTGATTTCCATTAGCTATTTGACCATATTTACAGTAATTGCTTTGAAATCTTTGCTTATGAATTTAACATCTGAAACTCCTCAGAGACAGTTTCTATTGACTGATTTCCTACCACCTTTTTATTAAGACTAATAAAAAGTCTTAATATTTTGTTGGAAACTAGGTATTTCAGATTATATATTATAACAATTCTAGATTCAGATTCCATTCCAAGGCTTCTTCAGAAGTTGTTGTCATTACTGTTGTCAACTGAAAAAGAATACTGACTAAGTGCTTTGTCACCATAAATGATTTATTTGGGAAAAAGAAGGGGTTGCAACTCATTGCATGAAGACATGGCAAGCTACTTGCATACTTGGGCTTGCATGCCAAGATGAAGTATTTATATAAGGGAAAAGGAAGTTAAGGGGAAGGGAAGTTAGAACCATAGAGTTTTACTACAAACAGAGTTCTTCCTGTAAGTTTCTTATGTGTAAGGTTCTTGCCATTACATAGCAACTTCCATAAGGCATATGAGAACTTCCATAAGCCCTAGCCCCTCCCACAGATCCTCCTGACTGATTATGTTTTCTTAAAGTTCCAGTGAGCCTTTATTGTGTGTTTACTGTGTTTTTGTTTGTTGGTTTAGCGACTCACCTAGACTAATTTCAAGGAGTCTTTTTTCCTTGTGTGCAGCTGCTGATGTCTCTTGTCAGTTTTATTATATTCTTGTTGTTATTTTTAATCCTGGCTTACCTAGGATCATTTCTGTGTCATTGTCACTTGGTAGTCTACCAACAATTAATCAGAGATTGTGCTCAAATATTTTAAAGCAGCAAGAATTCCATTCTTTGCTGATAGAACTATACAGGGGTTGGAGGGGAATACCCTCAAAATTCAAGTCATTTACAAGTCTCCTCTGAATTTTGCTTTTCACCAGCTCCTTGTGTGTCTCCTCTGTGTGTGTGCAAGCCTGTGTATAGCCAGGATGTGTGGCTAGCTAGGGCACTCTGTGGCCTCTCTCTGTGAGTGTGTGCAGCAGCTTTTCCAGACTGCCAAATATGTGAGAGGTTATTGAGGCAATTGTAGCTTCCATGCGTCTGGCTAGTCTGACAGACTGCTTTTTGCCCCAACCTCAGGCTAGTTGCAAGTTGCCTTTTCCCATCACTCGTATTTCTGACAATGCCCAGGACATGAGGTTTTCAGCTCCTTATGCTGGTGAAGCTGCTGGTTTGTATGGCCTGCCTTATTCTGCTAGAATTACCAAATGGAAGCTGGGATAGAAGGGGAGGAGGAGTAGGTAGTAGATGGATGGGATCAACTCAGGCTAAAATACCAGAGTCCCATTGTTTTTATTCAAGTTTCTTTCTTGAATAACTGTTTCTCAAATTTTCATGTCTTAGATTGATTTCCAACATCCTGAGATGGTTCTTTTTTACCCTTTTTACTAGTTATGTCATTGTGTTTGAGAAGAGGATTTGTCAAACTCCTCACTCTACCTTTCTGCCTTGTCATAACAAGTAAACAAATTTTGTAGCTGACGTGTTTAAAAGCACTATATTGGGAGGATAGAAGGAAATAGAGCTAAATCTTTATATTTCTAAGTGGGAAGTCAGTTGAAAATGCCTAAAAGTAAAAAATCAAGTAGCAATATATGATCATGATATTTCATGATAGGAATACCCATATAAAATAAATCACCTAAAAGAATTATAGTGGGTCTTGACTGGTGTAGATCAGTAGGATGGGCGTCTTCTCACAGACCAAAAGGTTGCTGGTTCAATTCCTGGTCAGGGCACATGCCTGAGTTGCAGGCTAGGTCTCCTGATGGGAGCATATGAGAGGCAACCAACTGATGTTTTTCTATCACATCAATGTTTCTCTCCTTCTCTTTCTCTCCCTTCCCCTCTCTCTAAAAATAAATAAATAAAATCTTTTAAAAAAAGAATTAATGGTTACATTTAAGGAAGGGAGAATGAGAAGGAATGACACAGGGTATGTCTTTAGCCTTGTAGACATATGTTTATTCATTAAACTATATCCGTATATAACTATGATAAAAATAAAAAATTAAAAGCTAGTAGGGAAAACAATTTAAAGGCAATTAAGCCTTTAAGGTCAGTCAGCCCTGAGTTTGAATCTTGGCTCCACAACTGTGTAACCTTTATGACAAAATTTAATATCAAATTTCAGTTCAGTCTTCTATAAAATGCAGAGGATGGATGCTTCAATGAGTTATTCATAATAAAGGTGCATATTATGTATCAGGAAGCAGAAATTACCAACTAGAGAACAAACACTTTTTGCTTGTCTCCAGAAGGGTCTACCATTTTTCTCACCAGCCCCAAACTCTTGCGAATGGCTTTTTATATTACCCTCTAGCTAAAGGTCAATGAATCCCAAGTGTATGAAACTGTCTTAATGGCCAGTCTGGTTATAGATACTTAGTCCCCCTCTAGAATGTAATCTACAGAAGGGCATGGGCTAGTCCGTCTTTCAGAGCACTTGATAATTTGTTGGTGACCAGTAAAATTTGTCAGATGAATCAATGAACTCAGGTAATCTGACAGATGATTATATTCTTTAAAAAAAAAACTGCCTTTATCACTGTAGCACAGGCTGCTCTCAATTCCTGAAGAAATGAGATGCTGTTTTGAAAATGGAGAGGATGGGCCCAGGGGCTAGTCTGTGGAAAAACAACTTAAAAGCAACATACCTCCCAGGGAACATGTCAGAGATGTTATTATCCTTTCCAAGTACAGGATGCTGGCCTTGGCTGTTTGCAGTTGTTGTTACTTAATACAATTCTTAATACATTTCTTTGAAGCTCTTAGTTGCTATCCCTGAGATAGTTCTGTGGGTTTTAAAAAAATCCTTACCTCAGGACATGCTTATTGATTTTAGAGAGAGGGAAAGAGTGTGTGTGGGGGGGGGGAGAGAGAGAAGAGAAAGATGTAAGAGAGAAACATTGACTAGTTGCCTCTCATACATGCTCCAACGAGGGACAGAACCCGCAACCTAGGTATGTACCCTGCCCAGGAGTGGAACCTGCAACCTTTAGGTTTACAGGACAATGCTCCAAACACCTGAGCCACACCAGTCAGGGCTGTTTTGTGGGTTTAAAAAAATTTTCCATGAACTCCATTCTACTACTTTATGTTGCTGTTATGGTTAGAGTTCAGACTTGAACTCCAGAAACTAACAAATAATGTGTGTTCTACTTAAGAGAAAACCTGATATACTAAAATCCAAGTTTATTAAATACATTAATATAGCCAAGGTTATGAACACTACAAAAGGTCCTTAACTTACAAAAGGAATCATCTCTGAATTCTGGTAAAAAGCCAACCCACTGGTAAACTAAACATATTATTCAATTTGCAAAATCCTGACTTACAATTACTTGATGGCATGTCAAGTGGGATGTAGTGCGTGCATATTTTATGTGAGTGTTTGTGTTAGTGAGCCAGTGCGGCCACATCACCCTTATTTCAGCATTTCTTATACACCACTGAAACTGCCATTTTTAACTTTCAGCAGTACCTTTTAAGTTAAAGAAAGGGAGAGAGAAAGGAATACAAGATGAATGGTTTGGGCTAAAGTTGGCTCTCTCCAGGCCAAAGTTTATTGTTTGCACAAAAATCCCTTCATGTTGGCCAAACGTTCTCAAAGGCAACTGCCAGGCCGCTGGCGCCATCAAAGGAATTATCCCAGAAGAAAGCCAAAGCACAGGGAATTCCATGGGGCCCCTCTGGCGGGGTTTCACCTGGCTTGGATGGCCAGTGTTCACCTGTGCCAGCACCTTGAAAGGGCAGAAAGCATTTCTGATCTACCACTGGGTCAGCTCTGCTGACGAAGAGCCATTTACTCATCCTATGTCATCTGTAGTTTGATGATTGTGAGACTTAGTCTGGGGATCACAGCATAGGGCAAAACTTAAGGGGAATCAGGGAAGAGGACACACCATTTGTCTCCACCCCGGAGATGTAATCTGCAGACTGACTTGAGAGCCATTGACCGCTGCTCCATCAGTCTGCCAGGTCATGGTCAGGCCAGTCAGGTAGCCTCTGACCTCAGGACTCAGAGAGAATTGCTCAGCTTCTGTGTTCCTCTGTTCCTCTGATACTAATGATAATAATACCATCCCTCTTGTGAGGTTGCTCCTAAAGCTGACAGTGATGCAGGTGGCAGAGCAGCAAAAACTGCTGGAGGAGGTCACCTCAAAGCAGGGCTGCATTAGGACTTTCATGGGCTGTAGGACACTTTTGCTTTCATGGGTCTCTTCCTCCATAAAAACCATTGAAATTCTACTCTATTACTGTGCCAGTATAAAGGTGAATATTCTAATCTACAGGATGGGGCAAAAGTAGGTTTATAATTGTTCATATGAAAAATAATACAATAGTAAATAAATAAATAATAATACAAGAATAAACTGTTTTGTGTACTCACAACTGTAAACCTTTTTTTGCCCCACCCTGTTTATTAAAACCTTTTTCAAGCTAAAAGTTAATTTTTTCTTTTGACTTTAAAGGTGACTGAGACATTTTTGTGGGCCTCTGAAAACACTGCGGGCCTGGACACTGTGCGGGCTGTGCCTGATGGAGAAGTTGGCCTGTTATGAAGGGACTCAAGATTATGATGTTCCTTTTATTGCACACACTATGATGTATATGACAGCGAAGAGCTGGGATTTGGGAGTTAGATCTAGATTTGATTTGTGGCTCTACACTTACTAGCTGTGGTACCTTGGGTGAGTTACAACTTCTCTGACTCTCACTTTTGTCACCTGTAAAGCAGGGAAAATATTTCCGAGGTAGGTTTGATGTAAAGATTAAGTCCTTAACATAATGCTTGTCAGTCAGGAAACACTCAGTAACCGGAATGATAGCAATGATGAAACACTCCACGGAGTGCTATTCTTCAGAGTGTCACTTATTTGGTGTTCTTTCATTCCCTAACCCAGAGCCCAGACTTCTGGTAGTGGATGAAACTCAACCCACAGTTCAGAGGGTTAAGGGACCTTAGCAGAATCTACGGCGAGGTGGAGGGTACGCAGCAGGAAGACTTATAAGAGTCAGATTTCTCATCTTGCTAAATTCCAGCAAAGAAGTGGCTTCCGGGCAGACCAACTGCTTGCTGGGGAACTTTCTATCTAGTTCAGGCAAGGATAGAGTGAGGCAAGATGGACACAGAACCCTGTTAGTCTAGTTCTAGACTTTCAGGGATCAAGTGCAGAGAACTTGCTGATCTCAGCAGGCTGTTTTGGTCAAGGCAGGACCCAGCATAGTACTAGGTATGAGGCAGTGAGAATGAGGCAGGTTCAATGGTTTTAACTAAGCCAATGGAGTGATTACAAATGAGAAGACCTGACCTTTTATATGATAGGTTCCAAGTTGCTTATGTGGTTTAAAAAAATCTCTATTTTTCTAGCTTGAAATGCATGAAAATAGAAATTCAGTAGGTCAAAGAAGATCTTTTAAAATGCAAATAGCTATGGGATGTTTATGGGACTATTAATCATTCACACCTTAGAGTGAATTAGTTTAGTGAGCCTGATTTTTCCTCAATACTTAACTGAGATTTGCATTGCTGCCAAACAGGAGTTTGGATGGGAGTAGAAGTAGGAGGGAGAATATATTTTGTGCCCTGGAGCACTTAGTGGGAGGAGGACTGGAGGTTTTCTGAATTGGGGAATCTCCCAGTGACCAGGAAACACCAGGTGGTATTGAGACCCTGGAGGGGAGGTTGGCATGGGATGAATAGTAGGCCATAGGAAGAAGGGAATATAGAGAGATATGGGGAACTTTCTAACCTGGAATTTAAGCCAAATAGTGAAACCAGGGTCTTTAAGTCCCTGATTCTCACCCCCTTGGACGCAATGTTCATGGCCTGGCAAGTGTCAGGAAGCAGCCTTTTCTCATCTCCCCATCAAATTATATTTTAACAAGTTAGTTTGAAAATAGTATACTTCTTAATTGCTTGGTAGAATTTTAGGAGGGTCTATATTAAATATCTTTGCTGTTTTGCCTGTTCCCTAAAGGAGAACATCTTTTGTGGAGATCCTTATTTGATTATAGTACATTCATTTTTCATGGTTACTTATTTTTATATCAAAAATTTGCATATAATTTCATTAGAATAAACCCTGAGGAAAAGAAACCATACTCCTTCCTTTATCATGGTCTTAAAAATACCCCTCTACCAGTGCTTTTCATACTCTAAGGCACATAGGAATCACCTGGACATCTGGGTGTTCAAGCAACTGGGATGTCCAAGCAATTTGGAATGTAGATTTAAATTTGGTAGAACAGGGGAGGGGTCCAAGAATCTACTTTTCTAACAAACATCTAGATGACCAGATGCTGTTGGTTTGTGGACCATATTTTATGGAGCACAGGAGACCACGCACCCATTGGTGATGGACCCAGGAGTGATAACTTTGACTTATTTAAAGCATGAGATGGTTGTACCATATTTAATATGGTGCCCGGTATCTAGTCAGCCTCTCACTGTTACTACCTTATTATCTGTGTAGGATAACCTGGAAAACTTACCCTTGATACTCTATTGTTCTGTACAATCAGAACTGGGGCAAAGTTGATTCTGGCCTTCAAGGACATAGCAGGTGATGACTCTCACAGATCCACTGTGGGGAGAGCAGTCAGCCTACAGCTCTCTGTGGTCACCTCCCATGGGCTTGGAAGTGAGAGAGGATCAGGTGACTGAGGGCAATAGAGCTGTGGCCTGGCCAGCTGGGTCCCAGTATAGCCTGGATTGCAGGGCAGATGGGAAAAGCCAAAGCCCAGACTGTAGCCCTGAGACATTGGGCCAGCCCCACATCCCTACTGCGGGTGCTGCAACACTCCGTGGAAATGGCTGGGCAGACAATGTGTCAGGCAGCCCTGACAGCCTGTGACAGGCAGCATCAAAGAGATTCCCACAGGGCTGCTAAATGTCTGTGTGTAGCGCCCATGGTTCGTGGTTGTATTTCTTTGAGGGATATAATTGCCCCCCATTTGAATCAGAAATGGAAAATGTGTGGCATATATGGTGTGGAAGAGACAAGAAAGTGAATTGGAAAGAATAAGGACTCTGGGGTCAGTGAGCAGCTGCTTCCAACCTCAGCTCCCGAAGCAGTGATTACCTGTGTGGTTGCAGGCAACATGCAGCTCTCTGAGCCTCAGTTCTCTGCTTTGTGACATGGAGCTGCAACACATAACTTGCAGGGTCACCGTGAGGAATGAAGGAGACAGTGTGTCATCAGATGGCACCTTTATAAAATGGTGCCTTTAATATTATGGGTTTGGCTAGTTTCTGGTAGGCAGCTGCTTCTTCTCAGTCAGACAAGCAATCTCACTCCCATACCATCCCTCAGTATAATTTCTGCACTCATTCAGCAGACGTTATCTTGACTCTGAGTCCTGAGGTTGCATGGCAGTGCAGCCCTCACTGAGGTGGTCTGGCCCCAGCCATTCCTTATCTCCTACCAAAGTCTCACCCTGGGACTCTCCCTCGCTCCTGTCCAGTGACAAACCTGATGGGATTAGCTGGGATCTGTAGCTGAGCAAGCTGGGCAAATCTGAGAGCCTTCCACGCAGCCCCTATGGATGGTCACTCACCCTCAGCCCTGGCTTCACTCACCCTCTCCTCTTGGCCAACAGAAGAGGAAACAAAATGTTTTCATCAACAGTCAAAGAAATCCAAGCCAACCTATGAAGTGACCAACTTGCTGAGTTATTAAACTGGACCTAAAAGAAAACAGAGTATAGGAAAAATTTTAATGGAGGTGGTTAAGAATTATAACACAGCACAGATCCGGTGAATAAAAGATTAAGATAGCGTTGTAGACTGGTGGAACACTGAAACAGGTCCAGTGTTGTTTACTCGCTAACATAACGTTTTCTGGATTGCTGGTGGTTGAAGGACACCAGACCATCTGCCTAAAGAAATCCATGTATACCCAGTTTGCTAAATGCTAATCAGAATCTATAGAAAGCTTCAGGCTTTGCTTTCATATAACAAAAGTCACTCATCACACAGATCATTCATTCAACTCCGTTTCAAAGCTCTCTCCCTGGCTGTCATTCCAACAAGGTCAGAGAAATAAGGTTTGACTATATTTTTTTATTTGGGGGGACAACTAGTGAATAATGACAACTTCCTCCCCTACTTGAACCTCATTCTCATTTTCCAAAGATAAACATCCTTGTCTTCAGTGAAGCAGGGTATGCCTTCTACAGGCATTCTGTCAGACAAAACAGGCAAAAGGTCACCAGGTCCTGGGACCTGACCTCCCAGCCTGGATAGTAAGCGAATAATGGTCCCATGGTGTGCAAATGTCCAAGTCACCAAACTGTGAGGACTGCACAGGAAATCCAGGCTGCTGTCATGATGTGTGTTCATATGTGGTTAAAGGACACAGGTAGAGTGGCACCTCCCTTTCAATGCTTTGTAGAAGGCAGAGATCCCAGAGATGTGATCTGGTGAACTGTGCGGCTGGCCAGAGGTCTCTGCAAAGCTAGTCCCCAGTAGAAAAGCTTTTCACAAATGCTGTGAGTTGTGGCAGCTTTTAGTACCTGCAGGTGGGGAACTCATGTAGACCCAAAGCCTCTTAGGGACCTCGCTTTCCGGCAGCCACCGAACTTGAAGTTAGGAATTCCTCCCACGCTCACCTACCTCTTCCTGCCCTGGGCACCCCTGTGCACTTGGCAGCTGGGGGAGGAGGGTGGAAGGAGACAAACTTGTGAAATCAACATTTTTGGGAAACCTCCAGCTTGTTTCAGAATCAGCAGGACACATGGGCCCGCCACAATAGGTTCACTTTCATGTGGATGCTGCAGTGGGCAAGATTTCCAAGTAAAAACTCTGAATGTGAATTTAGCTAGTTTTGGATAAAGACGCCTTTCAGCGTCAATAAACACCATGAATACAGCGGCGGTGGAGTTACAACTTAATGAGATGAGGGGAAGTGCACCGGGTCAGGCCTCATCTCCCAGCCTCTGTCATGCTAATCAGCTGGGCAGCCGGCAGCTGAAAAACTGCTGGAATTTTTATTTGCATTTCATTTACTTGGAAGGAAATTGACCCAGATGGTCCACAAAGGCCCTAGAAGGCTGGCAAGCAGTGTAGGGCTGCACACTTCTCAGAGGGCCTGCACTTGTCTGCCCATCCTTCTTTGAGCCTGCGGCATAAAAGATTAAAACAGCGTAAGGGAATTGATTTCATGATTTTTAGATAATTTCCCCAAGATTTCAGAAAGGACCTTAGCAAACTAATTTAATCAACCAGGAACTCAATAGTAATTAAAGGGAAGAAAAGCTGAGATAATGAAAGAGGTGGTGAGGATTTTTGCTGTTGCTGGTGGGAACCTTTCTTAATTAGGAAAAGTTTAAAAACTGGATGATGTTGATGGAGACAAGCATAGGCAGGGAGAGCCAGCAGCCGGCACCACAGTCAGCCCATGATGGATTGATTGCCCACGCACGCTATCTCCTCTAAAGAGAGCCCAAACAATCAGCCACTGAGGTGCCCAGCTTGGCATTTCCACTGGTGGCTCCATTTCCATTTCCAAATCTTGAAGGCTGGGCCCTCTAGGGGAGTCCAGGGTTTGTCCCCACCTAGTCCCTTTCAATGGAGGGCTCGTTCTGATCCAAGTGACACTCATACCTTATCATGACCTTTGGAATGGGAAGCACAGGCTGTGGGGTCAGGCTGTCTGCATTCAAGTCCATCACTAGCTGTGTGACCTTGGGTAAGTTAGCCTTCCTCTGTACCTCAGTGTCCTTGGATGTAAGATGGAGACAATAAGAGTACTCTTCCTCAGGGTCCTTGTGCATCTGCAATGCGGTAAGGCACAGAAAGGGCTTAGCACAGGGCCAGAAACATAAGGAGGGCCAAATAAACGGCAGCTATTGTTATCGTTGTTAAATGAACATTCTCTTTCAATATTTAAAAACAAATGCCTCCCAGTTCAATGAAAATGGTTTCATATAAAAATAACTGGTGCCCTTCCATCTTATTTTGATGCCCACAGATACCTGGCACATAGTAGACATTCAGTAAGTGTTGGATGAATAAATGCATAGAACACCAAATGTCAAAGAATAAGCACGTGATTGGACTGGACAATACGGAAGGGGAATGAGACAAGGGTTTTTCATGAAGCCGAGCCCTCAGAGTCCACCCATGAGCTCAGTCAGGCATCTCCTTGGCCCAGCCAGCAGCAGAACTCCTTTCTGATCATAGGAGTTCTCTTTTCCAAACAACTGCTGCTAGCTGTTGGCCCTAATGGATCAACTCAGGACTACTCGTGATCTGCTCTGATTTTCTGACCTGAAAGCAAGTAGGATAGAATATATAAAAACCATTTCATGTCTGAGAATGTTGAAAGCCTTGTACTGAAGTAGTGTTTCCAATGACTGGGGCTGGTTCTTGTTTATTGACTGTGTACTTTGGACCCTTCCCTGCCGTGGGTGCTGATGCCTGGGCACTGAGAGCCACATGGCCTTTGGCCATGAGGTTCACCTTTTCCTGACCTCACTGATCACCTCCCCCCTACCACCAGGCCTGGAGTGAGGCCCCAGGCCTGGTCTCCCCAACAAGGTGAGCCTGGTTTACTAGCCAGCTCCCCACCCCAGAGTTTCAGTTCTAACTTCTCTACTCCCACCTAAATGAGAAAGGGAGAGCACCAGGCATCAGCTCTCATGAAATGCATCCTGATTTATGTCTAAGTCTTTATTTTACATGTAACTGTAAGGGTCTCTTGACAGTGTCAGTGTGAACATTTATTCCACATGAGTGCCAATAAATGTTTCTCTTCACTAGAATGTCTGTACATTGGTTTGCAGTAACAAGCATTATTCCGCTCTTTTCCAAATATAAAAAAACTTAAACTGTATTAGGCAAAGCATGAGAGGTTATTGTAAAGATCCAGGAGGGGGTCAGGGACTCCAGAGGCAAGGATGCACCCTGGCCTTGGGAACATGCTGGGGAAGAGTGCACGGGCTTCCTCTGTTGCTGTGTGCACGGAGTGGAACACACAGCCTCCGAAGGCTGCCATATTGGTATGCCAGAGGTCCAGGCACCCTGAGAGAAGACCCAAATACTTGATGATTCTAATCCCAAACCCAAGGGAAGGGACTTATTTTTTAAAATCTTCACCTGAAGACATGCTTATTGAGAGAGGATAGAAGGAGAGAGAGGGGAAATGAGGGAGAGAGAAAGGGAGAGAAACACCAGTGTGAGAGTGCAACCTCAGTTGGTTGCCTCTCATATGTGCCCCAACCTGAGACTGAACCTGGGCATGTGCTCTGACCAGGAACCCAACTTGAGAACTTTCAGTTACAGGCGGAGACTCCAACCAAGTGAGCCACTCCAACCAGGGTGAGGGAAGGGACTTTCAAGTGTCTCATTTGGAGCAAGCACTTACCTCATCATTTAGGGGAAAGGTGGGGTGAAAGTGACTGCCAGAGTTAATAAGTTAACATTTGTAAAGCACCCTTTATATAGTGCGCATTATAAATAATTAAAAAGAAAAGTTCAATTGACTTTAAGGAAGAGAGAGAAGAAAATGTTGATGCTCCTCACTCTTTAGTGAGTGACTCCTCAAGAGTGAGTAGAGAAAGAGTAGGCAGACCCCAGAGACCTGCCCTCAAAAGCAGGGAGAGAACTGGCAGAATGAGTACCCCAGGGCAGAGGTTCTCAACCAGCAGTGATTTTGCCAACCTCCCCACACCACTCCTCCCAGCAGCATGTTACAATGTCTGGGACTATTTTGGGGGATAAGGATGCTGGTGGATAGAGGCCAGGAATGCTGCCAAATCTCTTCCTTTAGTGCACATGATAGGCCCCCACAGCAAAGACTTACTCAATCCTTGATGTTAATAGTGCAAGTATAAGGAAACCCTGGTGTAGGGAAAGTCTTCCTTGCTATTGAAAGAGTCGTTGGCACTGGTTGTAGGGGTGGCTGAGTGGCAGTGTCGGCAAAAGATGCTGACGAAGATGGTAGAGTTGACATTGGCTAAGGGGTTGGCCCAGAGGGACCGGGGTTCACTTCTGAAGGCAGAGAAACATCCCATAGCCATGTTATTAAGTGTACAGACTTCATAGGCAGTTGCCCAGGATTTGTATCCCACCATCATTAATTGATAGTTGGTGATCTTGGAAAATTATTTAACCGTCTGAGCATCAGTTTTCTTTTCTACAAAAGGGGAGTGATCCTATTACTACCTCACAGGCCTGTTATAAATGGCAAAGGACATGATGCATGGGAGAGCGTTCACTGCAGGGCGCCTCCACCTCCACTACAACCCGAAGCAAGTTTGCCCTTCAGGAGCAATGCCAGGTGGTGGAGCAGCTGGCGGCGGGAGCAGAAACTGAGTATGGGGGCAAAGCAAGCTAACATTCGAGGAAGAGATGCTTGAGACCTTCTTTTCCTGGGTGGCTTGCGAAAGAAGAAATGGAAGGGTGGCAAGAGGACTCAGCCACTGCTCAGAAGGACCAAAGAGTCACTGTTGGGTTGGACATGAAGGTTAGTCAGTGAAAGTGTCCTAGTTAGGTAGCAACTTATCCTGACATCAGTCCAGGAGTAAGAAAAAAGTATTGATAACACTTTAAAATCTCCTGTGAGTTTCTCTTTTCCCAAGGAAATTTGAATTGCCTTTTTGAAGCTCCTCAGCAATTCACCTTTGATTAGCCCTACACTCACCTAGTGAATCACCTGGATGGTGTCTTAAGGAGGGTCAAGACACTTTCTAGCCAGGCTGCAGATGATATGGCCGGAGCACCACCTCAGTGTAGGAAGGAATGTTGGAAATGCTTCAGCAGCACTAACAGAACCCGTTTTTTAGTCCTCACTGCATCAGACATAAAGGCCAGCATGTGCAAAACTAGTGTGGCACAAGTTTTTCAAGTGGTGGATTATAGAAATATCCCAAAGATGTTAGAAAATTTGAAAGGGACTCCATAGAAATGTGGAAGCACCTTTACATATCAAGTGTCCAAAGAAAGTGGGATTTTTCTTCAAACAAGAAAAGAAGGTCTACTCAGGCTGATAACATTTGCTTGCTCCTGCACCCTAGCTCCTGCAGCTCTGGGAGATGCTTTTGGAATGGCGGTGGGGTGGGGGAAGGACCAACTACTTGTCAGTGGTCCCTAGCTCTTGGTGGAAGCCACAGAGGAACAAGTGTGGGGCTCTTTTTCCAGAAGTTCAAGGCTTGTTCCCAGAGAAAAGAATTTGAGCTGTGGCTAAAACATACCTCTTTACCAGTGAACACGAAGTCCCAAGTCATCTGTGGTTCAAACTCACCAGTGACCTACAATTGCAACTAGGTCTATAGCAGTATGAAGAGAGGCAGAGACTTTCATGTTATAACTATGAAAATACTTCCAGATCCTTCAGGAAGTAAAAACAAACTGTGGCAAGTAAGTTGGCGCTAAGAGGCTGTTGAAGTCAGTGGAAGAGGGTGCTTAAAGAAGTGAGCCTGGAAAAATAGGCCCAGATGGAGTAAGTGACAACAGGCGGCATTTAGGGCAAAAGGCTATAGTGGGGCTTTGAACACATGGAGCACAGGGAGACCTCTTGAATTTTTGCAGTTAACAAAGCCAATTCTGGAGAAGGAGGACAATAAGACACAGTTCTACAAGCCTGTAGAAAAATATAAGTTAGCAACTGGATCCCTGTACTGGCTTTGGTGGCAGATGTCACCACTCTGAGGCAACATCTGCTGGCCTTAAGAGTTTGGGAGTTGCCAAGCCCCATCTCCCAAACTGTGTGTCTCTTAGCCAAAGTTGCAGGGTCCAACAGAGCATGCTTGTCTTGAAAAACCAAAAATTGGCATAAGGGAAGCTGGGAAATGACCCTTGGACTTTAGCACAGGCCACCCTGTCTTTAAAGAAATTAATTCCGCTTAGAAGGGAAATCTCACTCTCTTCCCCAAGAGCAATAATGGCACCACACCACAGTGGAGATTCCTGTAGAAGAATGGACATGCTTTGTGGTTCTAAGTGATGAGATCCAGGTTACTAAAATGAAATCGAGTTTTTCTATGGTCACCTTTTGTTCTACTTGTAAATTCAGGACCTGGAGAGGCCAAACTCTAGAGCATGGGGATCTCCCATGGTTCTGCCATATGCAGGGAATGTCCTGAGAAGACTGTATGAGTGACGGATGAAACAGTTTCTGATCTAGCAGAAATGATAGAGGTGATCATTTATTGCTGGTAGAAGGCTGGCTACAACTAGACAGTTCACCAGGATCCTCATATGATAGGTCCAGAGAGGGAAAAAGCAAGCAAATTCCAGCCTACTTCTCTCTTCAATGCTTTATTCTAGGGAACTCCACTGTCTGAGCCCTAATAGCTTTTATTGACAGGATCCTCAGTGCCTAACAAACAGAAGACAGTTCAAAGGAGAAGCCAGTGGCCATGGGAGCAGTGTTTGTGTTTTCTTTACATGAGGGGGGTGTAGTATTTGTTGATGGCATCATCGAGTCTCTTTATCCTTAGGCTTCTTCAATGACCACATTTAGAGAAAAAAATCCAGAAAGACCCAAATGTGCATAGATTTCACACTTTGCTGGGCTAAGACTGAGCAGGACACACTTATAGGAGCCACTTATTCTGGGTTATTTACTTACAAGGGTTAGTGTTTCAGGGTGTTAAATCTACTGTATCTTATCTGGTAGCAATAGGTGAT
Organism: Tonatia bakeri; assembly: GCA_004024845.1. Taxonomy (NCBI): domain Eukaryota; kingdom Metazoa; phylum Chordata; class Mammalia; order Chiroptera; family Phyllostomidae; genus Tonatia; species Tonatia bakeri. The sequence goes on from PVIA01004355.1 coordinate 24,262, forward strand.
AGGGATAAAGAGAAATAAGAAGTTTGTTTGCTTTGCTTTGAAGCTGAGAAGGATTCCCAGTTATCCCAGGAGGTGGGTGCATTTCAAAGTGTATTTAGAGGCCAGGGTGCACTACGGGGTCTTGTGTACCTTTGCCAAGACACTAGACAAGCAGCAGTTTTGGTTCAAGTGCCAGATCTTCTGGATGGAGCTTGTGTCAGGTGATGCTGAGGCCCTGGGCTGCTCCACCCCACAGAGAACATACATCATTTAGGATCTTAGGAGGGAATAATCACATATCTTAAAAAGAGAATAATAGATATATTTTAATTACTCAAATTTTCTTGTAGCATTCTAATGCATGTTATATCTATCATTCCCCTTACAACAGAGATTTTTTTCTGTTACCAATCATTATGAATTTTTCCTATACTATTTAACAAATAAAACTGATCTGTTTATTTGGGGCCTATGGACTGAATGTTTGTGTCTCCTCCAAATTCATATGTTTAAGCTCAAATTCCTAATGTGATAGTGTTAGGAGGCAGGCTAATTAGGATTACACGAACTCAGGAGGGTGGAATCATGAACAAGGGTCACAGAGAGCTTGCTTCCTCTTTCTGCTCTCTGACACATGAGGACAAAAAACGATCAGCTCCCTGCAACCTGGGAGAGAGCCCTCTCCAGAACTGGCACCCTGATCTTGGACTTCCAGTCTCCAGAATTGTTGAAAATAAATGTCTGTTGATTATAAGCCACTTGGTCTGTGTTGTTTTTGTTATAGCTACCTGAATGGACTAAGGCAGGCCTCTCACGCAGGTCACCAAGGGGGATCGTTAGTCCTCTTTATTTATATTGGTTAGCTGAAGCCTTTTGCACTGGCGTGGGCATGCCAGTACCCACTGGCACTGATCCTAGATATATTTCTTAACTTTTCTGTCCAGGCCTTAATTTTTCTCATGTGTAGAATAGGTTGTATGACCTTATCAGTATATTGTGTCAAACTGTTAGAAAAGAAGGAAAACCAAATGCCAGGTAGGTAAAAACAACAAAATCCACTTGAAGGGAATGGAAGGGAGTTTCTGGTAACAAATCATGCCATAACCTATTCAACAATTTTAATCAAGATCTTGGATGGAGACACAGTGGTGGACCTAAAAAACTAGGACATGACCCAAAGATGAAGGGAGATAATAGCATGAATGACTGGGCTGAGCTGTAAAAAGTATAGGTCATAACATGTGGAAAAGTCCTAGATTAATGTTAACCAATAATTACATACTTGCTCAAACTCCCATCAAAATATCCCCAATGGTGAAACACTAAAAGAATCAAAATAAAGAATAATAAGCAAAGGTATGTTATTATTTAACACTATTCTGAAATTTCTGGCCAACAGAATTGGAAAGTTGGAAATTGCCAACACATTATATTGCACAACTACAAGAAATATATTCATATAAATCTATGAGAATGATGCTTTTGGAATTGTGTGATTATGCCTGTGTGTCTGTTCATGGCAGCCCTGGAAACAAAAATAGAATTAGTAGAAAAGAGAAGAAAAATGATCACTATGTAGATAAGGTAATTTTCACTTAGAAAATTCAAAACTAGAAAAACTATCAAAATAATTCAGGTAGGTGACATGATATAAGATAAATATAAAAAGCAAACAGTGTTTTAAAGATTTTATTTAATTTTAGACAGACAGAATGAGAAGGAGAAAGAGTGGGAGAGAAACATGTGGGAGAGAAACTTCTACCAGTTGCCTCTCACATACCCTCAACTGAAGATCTGGCCCACAACACAGACGTTCCCTGACCGGGAATTGGACCTACGAACTTCCAGTTCACAGACCAGCGCACAATCCACTGAGCCACACCAGCTGGGGGGTGGAGGGGAGTGTTTTATATCAAAAATAATTAATTAGAGCATATAATGAGAAGAAAACATACCTTTATGTTAGAAATAAACTTCCCTCCAACACACACACATCTACTACCTCTGTATAATCTTAGGATTTATATGAAAAATAATAAACTACCAATTTTATTGAGAGATATAAAGGATAACATGAGCAAATGATGAGATAATATAGGCTGAATTTTTGTGTTCACCCATATGCTAAACTTATTTGCCAAGATGCCCTTCACCCAGATTAAGGACCAGAAAATGGCCAGTACCTTGTGCTCTTTCCCAATTGCCTGCTTCTCTCTCTTTCCAAAGTTATCCCTATCCTGACTTTTAGGTTAATCATGTCCTTGCTTTTCTGATGTTTCAATGTCTATGTATGTATCCCAAACTATATATTGGTTTAGTTTTGAAAACTAAGGTGCAAGCACAAAATTATCTGTGTAAGGAAAGGGCAATATTGTCACTGTTAGATGAAGGCTCCAAGGAGAAGGGAGTGGTGTCATTCTCCCTGTGAATTTACAGAAGGCCACGGCTTCTTACAGGGTACCTGGCAGGCCTCTAGTATGGACCAGGTACTGGGTACCCAGCAGGACAACATCACAGGGATTGGGTGCTCTGTATTTTCTACTTCCAAGTTCACCATAGGGTAGGGTAGATCAATGTCCTTAGCAGATTCAGACAGCAGGGCACTGAAAAGTAGAGAAGAAAGAATGATTCCTCAATTGTCTCTAGCCTGACTTCTCCCTTACTCCAGACTCCTACATCCATTTGCTTAATGACATTTCTGCTTGAATGTGTAATAAGCATGTCAAATTCTACAGGTATCAAACCATTTTCTAATCTTCTTTCTTCTCATGGAGTCATCCATAACTCATTAATTCTCCTCTTTCATATTCTACATGTAATTTATCAGCAAATTCTATTAGCCCCACCCTAAAATTATGGCCAAAATCTGACCTTCTTTCCCCATGTTCCCTGTCTCCACCTTGACCAGCCTGCCACTAATCCCTCCTGGATTATTTCAATAGGCGTTTAACATATACACTCCATGAGGGCAAGGGTCTTGTCAGTTTTGTTTATTATTTATTCTCAGATAAATTTGTGGAATTCCTCTCTATTCTTGATCTCTGTTTTATTCCAAATGCCTTCTTATTTTGGGGGTTGTCAGATGTCTGTTAATCCTCGACGTCTGCTAGTATTTTAAAGTTGGGTCTATAGAGCTGTTTGGAAACTCTAGCGGTAATGAGTGAGCTAGTTGACTTTGAGCTTCACTACACAGTGGTCTTGGTGGGTTTACTGTTGAGGAATCTCCAATGTCAGTATCTATTTTTTTTTTTTTTGTCTCTTGGGCTGAAAGATTTCCCAATCTTCTTCATGGAGGATAAGAGTCTGGTTGCTCATGCTCTGGGAGCCAGATGGAAAATGTTGCTGGTAAGGCTGGTGTGGGGACGGGAGCAGGGGCTGTTTCAGGATTGGGCAAGCATTAAGCCCATGATTGCCTAATCCTTCTGTTCCTTGAAGGGCACAGTCTCAAGTCTTTTTGTCCACAGGTACTCTTCAGAAAACAAACCTTCAGTCTTCTTTTGTGATTGGGGAGGGCAAATGTCCAGTGTGGGTCTTGGGGTAGAGCTGCTCCTCAAATGTCCCATGCTTTATCCTCCAGCCCTACTGGGGTAGTCTTGCTGTTGTGCCCATTAGGGTGAGAGCTGACCCCTCTGGAACTGAGGGGTTTCTTGAATTAATAATTAATAATAATAATAAAAAGAATGATAAAAATGCAAAATGTCCTTCTGTATGTTACAAGTTCAGCTGCAGGAAGGGAAAAAAATGCCTTTTTAACACAAGGTCATAAACTTACCATAGAAGACAATAAACTAAGACTCACAGGTCTCTAAGCTGTAATGTCCTCACCTCTAAGAGATAGATATTGAACACAAAACTCTGTTCCAGGAGAAAATATGATCTGCAGAAAAAATACAATAAATGGTGGTAACTTTCCAGAGATGTTAAATATTAATACAGGTTTTGTCCCAAGAAACCACAATCCTCAGGTAAGCAGAGCTGCATAGACAGAGTAGGAGGCATGGGATGGTGGGTGTGATCATGACCTTCCTGATTCATCTTTCTATCCCCTGTCTCAGGCTTAGGGAACATACTCTGAGAACAGCATGCAGAAGGGGCATGCTTATTGGGGTGTGATTTCTATGAGGGTGAGCATAGAGTTAACAGTTTACTTTCTTGGCCTAGCTTCATGATTTCTACTATTTACATCTTTCCTGAGAGATGTAACTTTACGTCAGGAAAATACCTCTTATCTTACAACAATAACCCCTATTAGTGTTCACCAACACTTAATTTAACATATTCTTTCACACCTCTCTGCCAGTTTCACAGATTCATTGCAACCAGTCATTGGAAGGAATTTACACAAAGTTCTGCTTTGAGTGTGGGCTTTATGATTGCATAGATCTAGATTCTATTTTGCTATCTTTTTGCTATGTGACCTTGAAAAATTACTTGACCTTTGACTCTCAATCTCCTTATTTATAACAATAGCTCCCTCAACAATGATGCTGTCATAGCACCTACCAACAATTAAGAAGGAGCTTTCTGGGTGCAAAGATAGTTGTCCATGACTTTTGAGAACTCTGTCCCAGGAGTTTTGAGATTTCTGTAAGTATATTCAACTCCTGGGCTTTTTGTATCTTCTCAGTTAGACATAGAGCCTTCTGGGGTTCACTCAATGCTGCTTTCCTCAGGGTACCTCATCTCCTTGAGGTTCTGACTCCTTAACCACATCCCATTGGTATCCTCTCTCCTGGTCCAATTGTGTTGACAGAATTAGTGGGGAAATAATATCTGGTATTTAGTAAGTAGTATCAATAGTTTGATTTGTGCTGTCTTCCTACAAAGAAATGAATGGATGGTTTTTCTACTTCTTTCAAATGGAAAACATAGGAGAATGATTAGGCTCAAAATGGGAAAGAGAAAGAAAGAAACAGCAGGGTAGTGGACTAATATCTGAAGGGCACTTTTCTGGCTTTTCATTAGGCAATTCCTCTTCTTCCCTTGCCTCCCCACACATAAATGTGTACTGTTTGTGACCATTTTTTTTTTTTGCCATAAAACCCCTCAGCCCCCAAAAGATAGGGCTTTAAGAAATGCCAACATTCCTCAACATATCCAGAAGGAATTCAAGCTCATTTCAAGTCCAAAAATGCCTAAGGGTGACAACTCACCTTCAGAGAGTTCTGAGCAGAAGCAGGCACCCCTGGTGGAATGATGGGGCAGCCTCAGCTGCAGCCTTGTGAGGCTGCTTGTAGAAGGGGACAAAGTTACCTTTTCAGGAAAGAAATCAAGTTCAAGACAACCGCTTCCTTCAGCCTTAGCATTTGTTTCATCTTTGCATAACATTAAAAACAAACCCCAACTTTTCCCCAAAAAGCTTGTCTAGCTGCAAGACAGACTTCAAACAGCCCTAAAATGTCCTCTGCCTGCATACCGGATAGTTCGAGGGAGCAAGATCTGCCCAGGAGAGGAATTTGTATGGGAACTTTAACTTCCCATTCCATTTGACTTTTGGTCTTTAAAATACAGGTCAAATCAATGAATTTAATGAAGGCCGTTTAACACAATGACTTCGCCTTGCATTTTGACCCACAGAAAGGGGAGGCAGTTCAGGTCACAAAGCTTTAGCAGAACTTTAAGTGGTTAGTACACAAATGTGACAGAACGTTTAGAATCTTAGAGACTTGCAAGACCTATTGACAAGCAGTTTAAAGTATTTGAAACAGCTGCATGAATGAACTTTGATAAGGTAGCACTATTGTCTTCCATTGCCTCTTTCTCTTCATATGAAAACTCCCCCAAAGGAACAAGAGTCAATGAATGTGAAATGTAGTGTCAGTTTTACTGGATTCTGGATGCCTTTCAGCCCTGTGGGCTTTCTGTGGCGAGTTCATGCTATTTAGAAGTATTCTTCTCTCTGAGTTTCAACTCTTGCAAATGGTGACTTCTTAGTCCACTACCCACCCAAGTCTATTCCAACTGCTTCCATGCCATGAATAGCTCTTTAAGTTAAAAGAAGTGATGATTAATTTCACTATTTTTTATTCTTCTTGACACTCGGATTTTTCAAGAGGGAATGCATCTTTGCTCACCCTTCGGCTCAGTAGAGGGGTGGTGGATTGAACTTTCCATGAGGGGAAATGAACCACATTCTTCTAAAGCCTAATGATGGTCCCCTTCATGCCAAGGGCATGGGCAGGTAGGCCCATTCCAGAAAACTGCTGATCACTTTTAAACCTGGGAGAGATGAGGAGACTCAAATAAAATCTGACTAAATGTCAAATTTTAAAAATGTGTGTAAGGAAGTGAGGGGTAAGGAGAGATCCTTCTTCATCTAAACCAATGCCTTAGGAATTAGTGTGAGCCAGCCCCCCTGATTCCAAGGAAGGGTTGTTACCAAGGATCATTTCTCTATACCTGTATCTCCCTGTGTGTATGTGTATTTTTTAAATCAGCAAATATACATTTTGTGAAGCTATATCTAAATATCAGTTCCCAAGTGCCTCCACCATTGTCTGAAAACATCCTCAGCCTGTTGGTGAGTTGCATGGAAACAGTGGTGGGATGCGAAAAGTCTACAAAGACCCCGTCTAAAGAGCCATGTGTTGGTTTCACAGGGTCTCATAGTTCTAAGATTTGCTAAATATGCTTTGGGGGGTTTTCTCAGTAAATCTCTATAGATGGATTTTATTGTATTTTACCCTTTTGTCTGTTTTTTTTTGTGTGTGTGTTTGAAATTTCTCCCTTATTCATTGACCAGTAACTTTCTGTCACCCATCTTTGACTTTTCTCCTTACATCTGCATTTAAGCTGTCATTTACTTCTGCTGTTCCCTCCTCTCAATATCTGACAGCCAAAGCCTTCATGCGCTTTTATCCCTTTGTGTTTGCATTATGACATAACCTGTGCAAAGTGGCCCGGCTCCCCAATTCTTGTATGTAAAATTTGCAACATTTTTTGAGACGGGTCAGTGCCCATTTTTGGGATCCTTTTCTTTATCTGAGTACCGTGTTAAAACTTTTTGCAGATGTGGCCTATTCAGGAGCAGGCTGTGGCTGCATGCAGAGATGGGGAAAAGAAGAAAAGGCCTTCCTATTTTGTGATTGCCATAGTAACTCAAACATTGCCAGTGTGTTTGCTGGTCCCCCCGGCCGCAGCCTGTGAGCTTGATTTCCTGTGCAATCAAGCCCTCTACTGGAGATCGTGGCTCGTGTGACACAGGGTTCCACAGAGGACAGTGTGCTTGTTAGGCCTGAAATTAAGCATTTCACTTTAAAATAATACCCATTTGTATCCATTTTGTTCAACATAACAACAGCTGCTGTCCCTGGAATGACAGACTTGCCTTTTTAACCAAAGCTTCATATGACATTTATGAATGAGGCTGGTTCCATTCATTTGCAGTTTGAATTCACAGTAGTTATTTTTGCTGGGTTTTTTTACCCTTCCCCAGCATATGGGTGAAATTCAACATGATTCAAGTAATTATATACACAGTTCATGAGGAGGAAAAAGCCTGCTTTGTTCGTATCATCTCTTTTAAACTAGTTAGTGGGCTTTAGTTGTTTTTTTTTTTTTTTAAGAAGGCAAAATGTAGAAGATGAATTGATGGTAACTTTAAAAATGTTGATTGCCTCAAAATAGCAAGCAAAATGAAAGAAGAGGCAATGTTGTCACCAGGTTTTGTTTATTCATTTTGGATAAACAACTAAAAACATCAATCCAAGTTTCTCAGTGGGGAAGGGGCAGAGAGTCTTGGGCAGAACCTTCTGTCTAAAGTCATTGAAAAACTACAGCTCTGAGTTGTTGTGCTGCTTGCCAAGTGCTCAGGGCCCAGAAAAATGAACAAAACTGCAAGGCATTATGCAGGTGAAAATGCCTGATTCGGCTCAAAAGACCAAATGGCAATGCTTCCAGACTGCTCTGCAGTTTCACAATGTTGTTAGTGTTAAGAAAAATGATCAGTGTTGTCACAATGTTAACCAGTAAATGCTGGTGGTGTGTGAACAACAGTTAGATTGGTAGCTCTTCTCTTTCTCCTCCACCTCTTTCTTCTTCTTCTTCTTCGCCATCATCACCACCACCATCACTGTCACCACCACCATCATCTCCGTTGTCATCACCATCATACCCTCCTCCCCCTCATCCAGTTTACTAAACTCCGGTGGAAGATACCACTTCTCCACATCAAGTCACCAGAAGTTTTCTATCTCAACTGGAGACTGGAGAAGCAATAAAAAATCCACCTTTTTGAGCCTAATTGCCAATTTTTAAATCATTCAGCTAACAACAAGAATTTGACCCTGTTAATTCAATGTCACTTAAAAATGCCTCTCTAATCAAAAAATATAAAGAGTCTGAAAGGGTGCTTTTTATAATCTGGAAGTTTCAATTTCTCTCAACATGTAAAAACATTTAGACAAAATATCTGTCTCTAGTCATGAAGTTTGGACAAGTTATTCCATTTTCCCTCTTTTACCCCAATTGGTAGAAAATTAGAATGATGATTTCTAGTTAAGATGGTGGCATAGGTAAATGTGGTACTTACATCTTCCAATACCATATCAAAATTACAATTGAATCACAGAAAAATAATCATTTGAAACCACCTGAAATCAGCTGAATGGAAATCCTACAACTAGAGATGTAAAGAAGCCACACTGAGACTGGTAGGAGGGGCTGAGACTCAGAAAAGGCTAGTCCCACATACACATGTGGTAGATTGAAAATTGAGAGTGATATATTGGCTGTGAATGTTCCACCAGAGGAGCAAGGGGTTCCAGCCCCACACCAGGACTCCAGCCCAGGGTTCCAGTGTCAGAAAGGGAACTCCCCATAACTTCTGACCATAAAAACCAGCATGGATTGTGGCTGAGTGAGATGGAAGGCTTCTGGAGTCCTAGGCAGTTCCTCTTATAGATGCCACGCACTTATTTACTCTGACTCACTCCCTCTGAGTTCCAGCACTGGGGCAGTTTGAAAAACATCAGGGACACACTGGGAAAAATGGAATTGTCTGGCATCAAGGTAAGAGCTCGGTGGTGGTAGGGGTGTGCAGTACAGCTTTCTGCCAGACAAAATGCTGCAGAAGCTATCATTCCTTTTCTGAGGAACCTCCCATAAAGAATGGACAGGCAGGAGTCATGTCTGAGTCTCCATCAACCTGGCTAACAGTGTTTGCTCTACCTGGGTGATTTCCTGAGACCCCTCCTCACTCAACCTGCAGGCCCAGCTGTTTCCAGTGGCTTTTCCATATGGATGGCATGTCTTGGTTCATACTTTAGACCTTCCTAAAATCTCTCAGACAAGGAGCATCTAACATTAGCAAGCCCCATAACTCTTCTTAAGTGGCCCAAACCCTGGCATTAGCAGCAGCTGACCTTGGTTCACAGCTTGGCCATACCTGGGCACCTCTAAGCCCAGCACAAATAGCAGCCATCTGCAAATCATTTTGTAGCTTTTGGTGGGTTGTCCCGGGAAGAACACAGGCAGAGGCTGACCTTGGCCTGCACCTCCTGGGAGGTCCCAGAGCCAAGTACACCCAGTGGACAGCTTTAGACCACATTGGAGCACCACCCAACCACCTCCACAAGTGACACAATCAAGGGGAAGACTCAATGGGCACCAAAGCCCTGATGAAGTAAGTCTAGCTCTGTGGGATGGGCTACTACACAGCTGATCCTTCATGATGGTTTGTGGTCACAGCCAGTTCTTGCAGCTGATAGGCCTGGGATTAAATTTCTGTCATTGACATGTCAACAGCAATCAAGGCTCAACTACAACAGGAAGGTATACACAACCCACACAGGGGAGGAGGGTTGCACCTGGAGTGCCCAGCTTGGGTGATAGGGGAGGCTGTGCCACTGGACCCTCCAGAACACCTACTATATTAGGCCTCTCTACTAAGCCCAGGAGATGTACCAGCTGTACCTAACACATAGAAACAAACACAGGGAGGCTGCCAAAATAAGGAGAAAGAAGGATGTCCCAAAGGGAAAGAACATAAAAACTACAGAAGAAGAACTAAACAAAATGGAGACAAGCAATCTACTAGATACAGAGTTCAAAACACTGGTTATAAGGATGAGCAATGAACTTAGTAAGAACTTCAACAGCATTAAAAAAACATGGAAACCACAAAAAAGAACCAGTTAGAAATGAAGGGTAGACTAACTAAAATGAAGAATAATTTACAGGAAATCAACAGTACAGTAGATGAAGCAAAGAATTCAGATCAGCAATTTGTAATATAAGGAAGCAAAAAAAAAAAAACACCCAATCATACAGCAGAAAGAAAAGAGAACCTAAAAAAATGAGAATAAAGTAAGGAGCCTCTGGGACAACTTCAAGCGTATCAATATTCACATCAATGGGGTGCTAGAAGGAGAAGAGGGAGAGCAAGAAGTTGAAAACCTGCTTGAAAAAATAATGAAGGAAGCATTAAGCACCTAACTTGGTGAAGGAAGCAGACATACAAGTCTAGGAAATGCAGAGAGTTCCAAATAAGATGAATCCCAAGAGGCCCATACCAAGACATTTCGTAATCAAAATGTCAAAAGTTAAAACAAAGAGAGAATCGTTAAAGTAGCAAAAGAAAAGCAGTTATCTATAAGGGAACTCTTGTAAGACTGTCAGCTGATTTCTCAACAGAAACTTGGCAGGCCAGAAGGGAGTGGCAAAAAATATTCAAAGTGAAGAAAGAGACAGGATCTACAACCAAGATTACTCTACCCAGCAAAGCTATCATTCAGACTAGAAGGACATATAAAGAGCATTCTTGACAAGAAAAAGCTAAAGGCTTTTAGCTTTTTCATCACTACCAAACTAGTATTATATGAAATGTTAAAAGGTTTTCTTTAAAAAGAAGAGCCCTGGCTGGTGTGGCTCAATGGATTGAGTGCCAGCCTGTGAACCAAAGAGTCGCTGGTTCAATTCCCAGTCTGGGCACATCCCTGGGTTGCAGGCCAGGTCCCCAGTAGGGGGGACATGAAAGGCAGGCACACATTGATATTTCTCTCCCTGTCTTTCTCCTTCCTTTCCCCTCTCTCTAAAAATAAAGTCTTTAAAAAAATAAAAAGAAAAGAAAGATAAAAATATGAACAATAAAGTGACAATAAATACGTATGAATCTAAAAGGATGAAATAAATGAACAAGCAGAACAGACTAATAGATACAGAGAACATTTTGATGGTTTTCAGATGGGAGGTGATGGCAACAGGTGAAAAAGGTGAAGAGATAAAGAAGTACAATTGGTAGTTACAGAACAGTCATGGGGTTGTAAAGTATAGCATAGGGAATACAGTCAATAATATTGCAATAACTATGTATGGTGTCAGATTTATTGGGGTGATCACTTGGTAAGTTATATAGTATCTAATCACTGGCATGTATACCTGAAACTGATATAATACTGTATGTCAACTATAACTGAAAAATAAAAATTTTTTAAATTAAAAAGAATGAAAAGCAGAATTAATGGGATTAATTTCAAAGAAAACTATCTTTCTTTGACACCAACAGCATGTTTTCCACTCTTTTGAAGTTATCTATTTTACAGAAAAAGTCATTGTATCAGTACAAGGTATAAATTTAGGCTGGAAAACCTAAACTCACATGGTGGTTTTGACTTTAGTAAGAAATTGATCAGGTATATTAATATATTTAAGCAACAATACACAAACAAGTTTCCACTCATCAGCAGATGTGTGGGGGTATAAGCATGCACACAGTGTATCCAGATTACAGTCATGTGTAAGGTCTGAAATAGAAAACATTCCATATCTTAAGTCCTTAAGTGATGAGTCTGGCACATAGTAAACACCACAATGTGCTAGTGATTTTTATTGTCCTAGTACTTCTGTTCATTCACTTATTTAAAATTCACTTGACACTAACATGAGATGGACAACACTTGTAAAATGTAAACTCTCCAATAACTTATTTACTTAAGAACCAATGGGACTCTTAAATTAATTTTTAACTGTGCACACAGTAATGAATAGACATTTCTTTACCTACTCATTCATTTGTGCTGAAACTTTATAGACTTAAGTATTCCTCTCTGTATATATTATATATATTAGCATATAGTAAGCACAGTGATAGGTACTAAGGCTAAAAGATAAAAGTAGCCCCGAGATTCACTGAACAGACAGGTGGTAGGCAGCTAAACAAGACCACATTTCACAGCAGTGTGCCACCAATGAGTGGAGTGCATTCAAGGCATAGGGAAAATGCCTGGCTATGAAGAAGGGACGACATCGCTCAGTTAAAACCAGAGGATGACTATCCTTTGGAATTTGGATTGTTGGGGAGGAAGAGAGGCTGGGAATGATAAAGAATTGTAGGAAGATTAACCCAAATGTACAAAAGCACGAAGGTACGAGAGGATGGGAGGTTGTCTGTAGATGAAGAAGTCAGGCTCTTTCTGCCCTCACGGGAGTCTGCTGTCACACGTGCCAAACAGAGACTGAAAGGTTTGGCACAAGGATCCCAAGAGCATGGACATCTACCTATAGTTGTTGGTCAAGCTATACAGGTTTCTGGCCAGACAAACCAATTCTCCTTCAACTAAGTGGTGCAGAAGAGGTCGTCCGTGAGTCTTACCAACTGGCCACCTCTGTCCCTCTTCTGGATGGATTGATCCACAGGATGAAGCTTCCTGGTCAAGAGGGCAAAATTGCTGTGTTTGTAGGGACTATAACCAATGACATGCATAGGCAGAAGTTGCCCAAACTGAAGGTATGTGTACTTCGTGTGAGCAGCCCTGCCTGAAGTCACATCCTCAAGGCCAATGCAAGATCCTCACCTTCGACCAGCAGGCCTTGGAGTCCCCCAAGGGCTGAGGCATTGTCTTTCTTTCTGATCTTTGAAAGGGCCAGGAGATGCACAGGCATTTCTGCCAGGCCCTGGGAACCCTTCAGGGCCACACCAAACCCTATGTACATCCAAGGGCCCCAAGGGTCAGAAGTTCCAGAGCACAAGAGGCCCATGGGCCAGCCAAGGCTTCAGAAACTAACCCCAGATCCTACCTTGTTGTTAAAAAGATTCTGTATGCTGGCGGAAAAAAGTCAGGATAGTTGAAGTATTCTTAGTTCCCCCTCCCCACAAATTTTCAAAATAAATAATATATTTAGTAACACAGCAAATATTTATTGCATTCATATTACTATAAACAAGTTACTTTATTAATAGAATAAAAAATTAATCACAGTCTCTGCCCTCAAAATGACTCCCAATCTAACATTTTAAGTCTCACAAGAATGAATATACATTCTGAAACTAAGAGGAAGCTCTCTTTGGATTTTCTTAAACCTGGCTTTCCTGCCCTCACTTAAAAGCTTGAGGATTAACTATGATCACTCCTAAGTAGGCCGGTCTTTTGCTATCCGCAATTTGAAAATGTATCATGTCCCTTGGGTTCCCTCTGGGCCATGTAACACGGGGTCACCTGTGAACACAGAGACATCTTCTGGATGGGGCTTTATGGCCAAGCCTTGAGCAGGACTGCATTTCTGTGGGTCTGGGGAAGCCTCCAGGACAGTGGTGAGACAGAACATGGGTAGGGGTGCAGCCCAGGCTCAGGGCCAGGCCCAAGGTGAAAAACAGCAAGAGCAGTGGGGAGCTTAGGAAGCCAGCTCCAGCCTTCCCTCTCCGGTTAATTCTGTCTCTGTTGGCACTTCTCATGTCCTGTCCTTCCTGCTCCCCATCCCAACACACACACACACACACACACACACACACACACACACACACCCCTCATTCTGAAACAAAGCCTCTTTACTTCTCATGTACTTAGAATAAGCAGTATTATTCCCAATTTGTTGGTGCACTGTTTTGTAATTGCTTTTGTTAGTTCAAATTCACATAATTAGCCCAGCTAGATCAGTGTTACTCTGTAGGGCTCTGAGAGAAGGGAAGGGAGGAGAAAGAGAAGGAGAGAAACACTGAGTTCTGAGAGAAACACTGATTGGCTGCCTTTCGAATGCTCCTTACCAGTGACCTAGCCTGCAACCCAGGCATGTGCCCTGACTGGGAATTGAACCAGCAACCTTTAGGTTTGCAGAACAATGCCCAACCTACTGAGACACACCAGTCAGAACAGAAGATATTAGTTCCTTACACTTTTAACATCATATTACCAAAAGCTTTCCCAATTTGTAAATTGGAGAAACGATAAGATAATGGGGGGAAAGGGAGAAGGGTCATCAAAGAACATGTATGAAGGACACATAGACAAAGCCAAAGGAGGGTAGGATCGAGGGTGGGAGGTGGGAATGGCTGGGGTGGGTGGGAGTGGTAGAAAAAAACACAAAATGAGGTAATGGATGTTTAACTAGACTTACTGTGATAATCATTTATTAATATACACAAATATCGAATCATTATGTTGTATACCTGGAACTAATATATGTTAATTATACCTCAATAAAAAATAAAGGATAAAGAATTTCCCTCCAAAAACAAAGAAATCAACTTATGTGAGCCTAATTCTCAATCTGTAAATCATGTCAGCTAACAATTTGACATATGACTATAGTGTCATGTAATACATCTTACTCTGTGCTCAGGATGAGTCCAGGTCATGGGATGGAGGGCTAGACAGGGGACTCAGAGAGGTGCAGACACAACCCTGTGTCATACCCTCACAACACCCTGCAGAGCACTTACAGAAACTGAAATTTAAGTAATAGTTTGGATCATTGCTTGTATCATCTGTGTCCCTTGCTAGAATTTAAGCTCCATGAGGGAAGGTTTCTGTTTTCTGCTGTATCTCCAGGGCTGAGCAAAGTGCCAATAAGACAGTGAATCCATCCAGCAATGTTGTTGTTTCAGACTCTCTAGGATCCTTCCAGCAGCCATACAGCTGCCTCTTATCCCCATTGATATTGTCTCCGGACATAACAGTTACTCACCCAGGTCTTTCTTGGTCCACCCACAGTGCCTACTATAGAGGCAACATCCATCCTCATTTCCTAGTTGACTCAGAAAGTAAATGGTTTTTCCCATTCTGCATACTTTGCAAACCCCTCTGCAATTCTGTTCCCAGCTTTCCTAAATTGTGATAGGCCAGTGACATCTAAGATGAAAGCAGTGTATAGATTCTGACAATTCTTACCCATCTGCAGTATCTCTAGACCAGCATTGTCAGCCCCAGAAGCACATTAATATCACCTAGGGGAGAGCTTAAGCCAACTCTGGACACCCAGGTTGCACCCTAGGCCAGTCAAATCAGGATATTTGGAGGCCATATTCAGGACTAAATATTTTTTAATGTCCTCTAAATGATTCCAACATGTAGCAAAGGTTAACAATCTCTCATCTGGAGGGTTGTAATAAACTCTTCCTATTGGATTTGGAGTTTTACGGTTTCTGTGATCAGAAGCCCTCGGTGAGTTGGGATGCAAAGGGTCACCCAGTCCGTACTTTCCTCCTCATGGCCTCCTCAAATAGCCACGAATTGGGCATTTTCTCTCTGACCTGGATTGCTTTGGGAAGCAAATGATTACGCCTTATCAAAGCTTAAAGCCACTTCTTTGGGATAGCAGCTGGAGGTTTCCGAGAAAGTGGTGAGGGAAGGAGCCCCTGAGGAAGGTGGGTGTGGAGGTTGTTTGGGAGGGTAGGGAAAAAGCCGAAGAGGCAACAAGATAAGCAGCTCTCAGAGAAAGGCTGCACGGGACACCAGGACTCAAACTTTGATCGGTTTGATCTTGTTGGCTTGAGGCAGCTATACTTAATTGAACCTATCTTACCTGGGTTCTGCAGGCTGTGGGTACTAATGAGGTCATTGTAACAGGAAATGATGGGAAAGGTTAACTGCTTCTATCCCGTGACTGAAGTGTCTGGGCATCAAGGGTGGGAGAGTCTCATCTGGGCTCAGAAGCAAGTTTATTCTTTCTGGGGCACCTGTTCTCTCAGGAATACCCATGTCTCCCCATCATGCTGTGTACCCACCATGGAGCCCTCACCAGTATACTGACCCTTTAGGTGTCAAAGCTGCAGTGTGGTCATGGCAAGGTAGGAGTAAGGACCTTAGCAGAGGGCAATGATTTTCAACTTCGCAGAGAGGCCTTGGGGCTCACCACAGTTCTGGGTAGCCAATGCTAAGGAAAAGCTGAGTGGGGAGTGCCCCTAATTCAGAGCATCTCAACTTCCATTATCTCATCTGTCAGGGTCTGTGTTAGATCTCACATTTACGAAGGCTTCCTCTGCTAAGCACAAGTATGAAATCCTAAGGTGTCCACTGCACTTAATCACACAAGCTTATTGTAGCTTTTGAGGAAAGTCCCTCAACTTCTCAAATTCTAGCTTCTGTATCTGTGAATTTGACCACTCTACGAACCTCATATAAGTAGAATCATATAGTACTTGCCCATTTGTGACTGGTTTATTTCACTTAGCATAATGTCTTCAAGGTTCATCCATGTTGTAGCATGTGTCAGAATGCCCTTCCTTTTTAAGGCTGAATAATATTCCATTGTTTGGATAGACCAAATTATGTTTGTCCATGCATCTCTCAAAAGACACTGAGCTACTTTTACTTTTGGTGACTGTGAAGAGTGCTGCTGTGAACATGGGTACATGTATGCTCACTATTTATGTAGATTTCTACAACTGCCTGTACCCCTATTCCTCACCCTGCTGGGTCTTTCCTGCTAGTTTGCTTGTGGTGCACTGTGTGCTTCTTCTCCCAGTGTCATGGGCACAGAGAGAGGACCTTGGGTGAATCTCCTCCCCTGGCATCTCCCAGGCCAGGCTCAGTGGTGCCTCCTCCTGTGCTTTGCTCTTAAGTCACCAGGTTACTGGCTACCATATACGGCTTAAGGGCCCACTGCTCCCCTTCAGGATGGCCTGCCTGCTCAGCACAAAAAGACAGCAGCACCTTTTCTGGCCTGTCTTGTGGATGGGAGGACCCCATTCACAAGAAGGAACAGAGTTAAAAACAAAATAACCCTAAAATCATCACAACTAGATAAGGAAATGACAGTGATTCTGTCTTCAACACTTCCCCCTTTCTTTTATTTTGGTTCTTTGCTTCTGCAAAAAGCCACAAAAGGGTTAAATACTTTGCCATGAGGTGGGATCAACTTCTCCAATCTGTGGTGGCCTGATTGTCCCCAGGCTTGCACTGTGTGAGGGATGCCCCAGCTCCTTTGTTGGTTATAATGACTCATCTTCATTATTGTTCTAATACTCCTTTAAAAAAAACACCCTAATCTTTCTCTGGTGCCAATGACTACCACAGTGCGGGGATGCTTTATTTCTCTCCCTTCTGTCCTTCCCTTAACCCCCTATTGTTGCCATAGTCACGATGGGGCGATAGCCCGTTTCTGTACTGTACCGCCCGGGGTTATTGTTTAAATCTGTATTATTCCACTGTTCTGAAGATTTACATTTTTAATGGCTCATTTATGTAATCCCATAAATAAAGTAGCAAAAAAAGCATCCCACACAAATGAGTGAATCAGAGTTTGTAAAAGGCTCCTGAGGCAGGTCACCCAGGGTCTCAGCTGCGGGGCCTTGATTGGTGTGGCCGGTGAAGCCAGGGTGGCAGTGGGCTTAAGACCACCCAGTCAGCGCCCAAATGGGGCATTACCAAGGAATAGCGGGATGGTGCTGGAGTTCAATCTCCCCTATTTATCAGAGGACACAGTTCCCCTACAAAATCCATTTTAGTATGAGTCTCATTTACCTTATTGCTTTGACAGCTGCACCTCTCTCTCTCTGGCAGAGAAGTTTCTACGATTAGCTTTTTCCCTTGTAGCAGCTGATGCTGTGAGCTCCCCCCACCACCCCTCCTTTCTTCTTCTTAACCAATATATTCCTGGGGCTGCTAAATTCTCTCTAAAGAGCCTGTGAATTCAAGCACCTGCCTCAAGAATGTATTTGACACAGTGAACAGAGATATAGTTGGAACAATTCACTGTCAGGCTTCCCTTCGCCAGCTTCTCGCCTCCTACTCCCTTTGCTGTGAATGAAAAGCCACAGTGAACCTTAGCTCCTTTGGGGAACTTTGTACTAATTAGGCACAAATGAAGAAAGTGGCTAAAATGGAACCAAATCAGCATGTGTCTAACAACCTTTTCTGGTCCCTGCCCAGCATAGATGCAAAACTGCAAGTCACTATCCTCCAGCTTGGAGGACATCTGGGCTCCCAAATACTTGTTCGACAGCCACTGTGTAACGCCGTCACTTGAAATATTTTTGCCTTTGGGCATTACAGCAAAGCCTGACCACAGGTTGGAGTCCTCTGTCTTTCTCTGACTCTAGCATCCCTGCATCTCTGCCATGGCCTCTGCGTGGACTTAGACCTCTACGTGCACATTTGCCCATCAGGAATGCAACACTGATGGCTCGGAAGTGTCTGAGATGGAGGCCATAGAGAAACAGAGGAATTAAAGTGCTCTAATGCACAGAAATATCACAATATAGTCAAATTCAGTCAAAATTTAATTGATTAAAATAGTAATCCCAAAACAAAAAAGCATTCAAGTCTCAATTTTCCTATTTTCTTGACACAGAAAACTGATTTCTAAATTTGGCAAAATGAGAATTTTAATGTGTATGCTCATTTTGGAGGTTTGTGGGAAAGAAAAAGTCATTTTTTTTCTTACATCTTCATAGTGGGAAAAAGATACCATGCAAGTCAAAGGAAAATTATAGGATTTTTTGTTTGGTTTTCCCAAGAAAGATGAGGAGATAGTGAAACCTAGGGTCCTTGTGACTTTCATTAAATTTAAAGCTCTATCTCTAGAAATTCTTTCTTTCTTTCTCTCTCTTTCATCCCCTCAGAGACCTAGCTTTCCCCTCAATAATCAGCAACTCTAGAGGCAGTAGAAAACAGTAGCCAGGACCCGACTATCACATGGTCCAGACCTCTAGCAGGCTAAAGATAATATTAAAAAAAATAATGTTTAGAACTTCTGGCCAAAATGGAGGCATAGGTAGATACACTTTGCCTTCTCGCACAACCAAAAGAAGGGCAACAACAAATTTAAAAACAAAAAATAACCATAATTGCCAGAAAGTTGAGCTGTATAGAAGTCCAACAACCAAGGAGTTAAAGAAGAAATATACATTCAGACTGGTAAGAGGGGCAGAGACAGGCAGCTGGGGTGAAGAGGACGTGCAGCAAGGTGGAGGCTGGCAGACCCATGGTCCCACACTTGTATGTGGATAAACCAAGAGGAAAAAGTGGGGAGTGAGACAGACCACGCAACTCAGGGTGCCAGTATGGGAAAAGAAAGCTTCAAAACCTCTGACTGTAAAAAATCTGTGGTGGTGGGAGTAACTCTTAGCCTCACAGAAGAGTTTGCTGGAGAGATCCATAGGGTCCTAGAACATATAGAAACCCACCCACCTGGGAATCAGCACCAGAGGGGCCCAAAAGCTTGTGGGTGTCAGAAGAAGTGACTGAAAGCTGGCCAAGAGCTGAGCAAGAGGCATTATTCCCTCTCTGACCCCACCCCCACATACAGCATCACACCGCAGCAATGTAGGTTGCTCTGCCCTGGTGAATACCTGAGGATCCACCCCTTACAACATAATAGGTATGCTGAGACAAAGAAATATGTCCCTAATGAAAGAACAGATCAAATCTCCAGAAAAACAACTAGCAACAAAGAGATAGCCAACCTGTCAGATGCAAAGTTCAAAACACTGGTAATCGGGATGCTCACAGAAATGATTGAGTATCATTGCAAAATAAAGGAAAAAGTGAAGACTATGCAAAGTGAAATAAATAAAAATATATAAGGAATCAATAGTAAAGGGAAGGAAGGATGGGACTGAGATCAACAGTTTGGAGCAGACGGAAGAAATACACATTCAATTGGAACAGAACGAAGAAACAGGAATTCAAAAAAATGAGGAGCAGCTTAGGAACCTCTGGGACCACTTTAAACATTCCAATATCTGAATCACAGGGATGCCAGAAGAAGAAGAGGAAGAGCAAGAAATTGAAAACTTATTTGAAAAGATAATGAAGGAGAACTTTCCCAATCTGGCAAAGGAAATAGACTTTTCCATGAATGCAGACAGAGGGACACAGGAACAAAACTCAGAGCTGTTCTCAAGACCTAAGGAAATGATTCACTACCTTTACCTCACCTCCAATCAATCAGCTCCCAGTGAGATCCTGAGCCCCTAACCCACAGGTTGTCTTGTGATTTTGCCCTGTATAAAGTGAAACCTACAGGTCATCAGGGAATTTGGGCTCCTGAGCTTCATCTTCCTGTTTTCCTGGATGGCTCCATTCATCAATAAAATAGACAATCTTTCTCCACTGCAGTTCTTGGTGTTGAGTATTTGGCTCTGCCAGTGCCAGGTGGATGGATTTTTCTGTTCTGTAACAGGAGGAGGAACACTGGAACCAGAGCCAGTGAGTTCTCATAGGGAGGTTATAGCAAGTGCTCACTCTGCAGAGTGCTGGGGAGAAGTCAGTGGCAACTTCTCTCTGTTAGCTACAGAACAGCATCTAGAATATGACGTGTGACATGTACATGTGGCACATGGCACAGAACAGTCATATAGACTGACTGAATGATGGAAGAACCTGTATGAGCCTTACTTTAGTCATTGGTGAAGCTTATCACTGAGTGTAGTCATGAAAACATAAAGAAATGATACATGTGAACACCCCATACAGAGCACAGAGAAGACTACCTAAATGTGAGTTATTATTTATGGTGATAAAGGCCTCCAACTGGATAGAAAGAAGCTAGTCTTGTCGTTAGACTTTCTGTCTTTTACAGAATTTTTATGGGTAAACTGATCACTAGTCAGGTTATTATCTTCTCTTAAAAAAGAGAAGGAAATTCCATAATGTTCTGACTTTCATATTCAAATGTGATGTTAATCTTTTTTTTTTAACTTAATTATTGGGAATGGATTTGCCCTGAATCATTTACAAGTCCTGGTGCGTCTATTTGTGACCACGACCAAATGTGGGCTGAGATAATTGTGGCTAAAGGAAGAGTTTCAGGTCAAGCCAAACAGTTGTGTCACTTTAAAAAATGTCATATTTGTGGATATTGAATTAATTGTCCTAACCAACAGAACTAAAATACCCAACTAGTTCATCAAAAATTAGCATGAACTATTGTATATCTTGACTTTAATAATTGGGAAAATGAATGAGCTCATATCTGCATTGCTGGTATTCCTGTATATTTATCTCTTTGATTAATTATGGTGAAATTGAGCCAAGCATTCCTTGAGGATTCTATATTGCCAAGACCACAGGTTATTTCACTTGCAGTTCTTGAAATCACCTCTCCATAAAGAGCTCTTAGACTAAGCAAATCTACACCAGCCTTCCTGTACCTGATCATAAAACCTCTAGGGCCTGGGTGTGCCTCATGCACCCAACAGAGCAGCCTGGGCTGCAGAAGAGGCACCCTCCATTCCGCACAAGGGCCTAGGTGCCAGGAGCCTATAGATCACTTCTTGATGGTGCTACTCAATCATATACTGAAGATGTCACATGAACTTGGGCCTAGGTGAAAAACAGGTCCTGGCCAGGCCATCAGAGCCTGGTACTTCAGGACTCAGTTTTGCTTACAGGTCAATAACATTAGTCTCATTGTGCCTCATTTCTCTTCTAATTTCCAAATCACCCAGGTCATCTATCACCATAAAGATTCTTATTTCCAAAGGGTTTTATAGTCATCTAGTGCCATGGCTTTTAAACATTTTCCACTCCAACTTCCAGTAAAGAATGATTTTTTTGTCTGTATCTTATACACATACATACACACACTCACCTACAAAAAAAAAAAAAAAATTGCAAAACAATGTTTATCAAAAGTTTCAGATATGCTCTTACATTTTCTATTCTATTATATATGCTCTTATTTTTTTTTAATTTTTATTTTTATTTTAATGATTGTTTAAGTACAGTTTTCTCCCCTTTACTCCCAATCAAGCCCACCCATCCCCCTCCCATCTTCCCTCCCATTACTACCCTCCCCATAGTTTTTATCCATGTGACTTTTAACTTTGTTCCTGCAAACCCTTCCCCTTTTCCCCTGAAATTCCCTCTTCTCTCTCCTCTGGTCACTTCCTGCCTGTCCCCTAATGCAGTGTCTTTGACTATATTTTGCTTGTTTCTTTGTTTTGTTGTTTAGGTTCCTGTTAAAGGTGAAATCATGTGGTATTTATATTTTGCTCTTATTTTTTTTTAAAGCTCAATCATGTCACACTAAATCGATTCATAATCTAATAGGTTCCCTCTTTGCTGTACCTGAAACCTGGCTTTCTTCTAAGGACAGTGTTTTCTTCTATTTCTCTTGGTGACTTCTCTACTGCTCACCATGTATCATACAGTCCTCGTGACCCTGCCAAGCTTTCTTCCATGTTCCCTTCAACTTCCCAGTTCCTTTGATTTGCCTTCCAGAAGTCTTTGTCATCGGCCATCTCTCATTATTGTCAGCCACCAATCTCCCTTTGTCTTCCCCTCATTTATTAAAGATTTGGCTCCCAGGACACTGTTTTTCTTTTCTAAAGAACTCCTGCATCATTCTGAGTTGTTTCAACATCCAAGTAAATGGTCCATTCAGTGCTTTGACCTCTCAATTCCTTCACATCCCATGATCTCTCCTGTTCTCACCAACTGCTGTACTGCTTGCTAAATCCTGTTTCCACTCACTTCTCTCCTCCCCTCCAGCTCTAATAACACCCACACTGACATTTTCAACCCAGCAGGATCTTTACTCTATAGTGCTTCCCTGTCAGGTAACCCTGAATGTTTTCCTCCATGGCAGATTCTGAAGTATAGACCCTTTGATTTCTTCTCTATATAGACCCTTAAAATTGCATATATAATTGGGGCAGGGACTTGGGAAGCAAACTGTAGTTAGCCCTGGATTTATGCCTCCTCTGGACTGTCATTTTAGCAGCTGAATGTGACTTTAAGAAAGTACACTCCATGCAGTTTTCACTTTAAATTTACTACCACAAATGGCACTGTCCAGCCATCTCACTCCATGCCTTTATCAAATTATTAATAGATTTCTGTTGTTTCACCCATTGTCCTGCAATCCTATACACATATCAACCCAGATATTGACCTTATTCCATACTTCATTTCACCGAAAAGGAGGAGTAGATTAAAAGAATACCTCATCTTCCCATTATCAAATTGTTTAGCAGACCCCTATATGTACCTCCAAAGGCTGCCTTTCCTCTATTCCTAAAGCCAACACCTCCACTTACATGAGAATTCTACTCCCTCTCACCTTTTTAGGGACTTGGCTCTGAAATGTCCCTCTTTCTCTCTTGCATCATTAATTCCTTTTTCTCTACTTGTCTACTCCCTTTAACCTACAAATAAGCTGTAATATCTTCAACTTAAAAAAATTACTTGACTCCATGCTCCTTCCAACTATAACTCAATATTGGTTTTCCTTTGTAAATGATCTCAAGTTTCTTAGACTCACTGCCCTGACTTTGCTATCTCCTATTTCTCCCCCTCCTTTTTATTGTTATTTTATTACAGTTGTCCCAGTTTTTATCCCTTTGCCCTCCTCTTCTTGAAACTACTCTGATGAGGACTCATCTTCACCTTTCCCCGATGCTGCTCTCGTCAAGGTTACCAATGACCTCCACGTTGCCCAAATCAATGGTCTATTCTCTATTCTATTAGAATAGGTTTGTCACATAGTAGGCACTCCATAAATAGTTATTGAATGAATGAATAAAAATAATTCCCATTTTAAAATTCATCATTAGGCATTCTAGAAATAGATGAAATTCAATTTTATACCAGGCTAATGAATTTTCATGTATTTATCCACCTTTTGTGTATATATTACCCATATCAGCTTTGTACATGTAAATTCCTAAAGCTATAATTCCTCATCTTGCAAAATTTCAAAAAAAAACCCACCTTTTTTCTTTTTAACTTAACTGCTAAATGTTTAGGGTAAAAGAGTACTGATTGAAGACATATATTTCATGTGTTATTTTTACATTGGACCTCAGAAACAGAGAATTGAACTAGTCATAGTCCAGAGCTCAAGATACTCTCATTATTATCTATGCATGGCCTCTTTTAATTAATTAGCTGGTTAATTATTTTTTTAGAGAGTTCAAAAGATACTTGTTTAAAAGTTTTGTAAACAGAATTATACTCACAGCTTTAGCAACAGTGATAGTTCTGTCCTACTTCCCTGCTCAGCCCAGTTGCCTGGAGCACTTCCTCACACATCCCAGTGGCTTCATTTGAAATCAGATCTGAGGAAGGTCTCTTCTCTCCCTCCTGTAAGCCAGTTCCAGGAGAGGTATATGGTTGTTGGCACCACAGGAAATGCCAGAAGAAAAGAGCATGCTGGCAGTAGAAAAAGGAGGAAGGCGGGGAGAAGAGGACATGGAAAGGTTGAAATACTCAATAGCAGCAAGGATCAGAGGTACACCTGCTGTGGATACTGAAAAATGTTTGGAAAAAATTAAAAAGAATTGTAAATGAGCATACCCCAAAAAATGTAAAAAAATCTGGAAGTGGAAATCACTTGCCTACTCTTGGCAAAAAATCCAATTTCTTCAATTCCATTTATGCAATGTGTAGCAATAACATTTCATGTCTATTAGTGACTATATTGTGTTAGTGTAGCTGAGATAATGTGGTTCATATTGACTAATATAGTGTGGTTAATGATGATTAATAATATATCTAAGATACTATTTTAAGAAGTCACAGAGATGGGAAAAGAGGAAAGGAGTGGGGAAAGATACAGTGGGATGAGGAGGATGCTGTAGAGTTAGAGAGCTTTCCTGGGCTCAGACCTGGCTGACCTGCCTCTGTTAGAGTCTCTGAGAATCTGCAAAAGCCTCCGTATGACTCTAAGGAGCATGTGTCCCAGGGCCAGAATGGGGATCAATGCTACCATCTGGCTATGCCTGGGCGCTGCTGGTACTGAATACCATCAATACTCATAACCAATTGCTGTCATACATCCACAGACAGTTGCTATTAATACCCACAGCCAATCATAATTGATATCCACAGGTGAATCATGTTAATATCTCACTGCAACCATCACTAAAAGTCCCCCAGCTAACTATGGTCTAGCTGGAGGTATGGGGGACAGGGATGAGGGGATGGCGGGGGACAACTGGTTGAGAGGGGGACTTAGCACCAATCCAGGAATTCAGGAGGAACTATACTCTATCATTCCTGGTCACTTCAGGATTAAGAAAAAAGCCTAGGGTGGGGCAGTGGGAAGCTGAGGCCTAGCTGGCATTGCCCCTAAGGCTCTTCCTTCAGGATCTCCTCACCCCTGATAATGGTGGGGGTGGGAGGAGTCTACACTTCAGGCCATAGCTAGCTAATACTGACTAGCAGAGATTGCCATGGCCTGGGATTACTCTTCAAGGATTCTATGCCAAATCTAAGGCCAGAAATCCTTATCTGTAACCAAAAACTGGCAAGAGGAAGGGAGGGAAGGTGGAATCCACCCCCTTTGACCAATGGGCCCATCACAGGATCCCACTAGGTCTATTTCTGACAGGCCAGGGCTACAACATAATAGCGCTGGAAATGGACCAGGAGCATGTGCACCAGCAAGACACCAGTGTGCATGCCCATGGTGGCTGTGACAGCAGCAGTGAGCTGGCCCAGAGCAGAGAGGGGGTAGACACATCCATAACCAATAGTGGTGAGAGTTATGACAGCCCACCAGAGACAAGTAAAGATGTCTCCAAAGTAGGGCTCACCCTGCCCTGGGGTGGACATGCCCAAGAGCCCCCCATAGAAGAAGAGCAAGCCAAAGCATAAGATCTCAGCCATCCAGATCATGGAGAAAGGCACATACCTCCTTCCAAGAAGAATGAAGGGTATGAAACAGGACTCCCACAGCCAGGGACTTTTCAAGAAAGCCCAGGAGACAAACCAGCTTGATGACATGGAGAGAACAAATGGCCCAAAGTGTTAGGCTGAGATGGGGTTGTTCAGCCTTGTCACCCACCACCAATTCCAGCAGTATAAGGAACAGACAGAAAGTGTCAGCTAGACTGAGAGGGCTACATAGGAAGTGCACCTTATCAGGGCAGCAAATGGGCCCTGGGAAAAAGCTTACTTCCAAAACAAAGGGCACAGAGTGGTTCCAGGTAGAGCAGGTAGGGGGCCCAGTGGTAAACGAGACCATTGTTCTGCCACTATTGATGGTTTCCCCCCTGCACCCCGACCCCATGTCCCATACGAGTGAAGTTGGCAGAGAAGTAATCCAGTTGGACCTCTGCCTCCTGGAAGAAGATGACCAGAGCACATGTGGCAAAGAGTGTGGAAATCAGGGAAAAGCACTTGCATCTTAAAATCTTTTGTATATTTTTTGAAATCTTATGTTAATATATTACTTGGAGAACTATTAGCTGTCTTACATCATTTAAAATAATTTGGGGATATCTTAAAATTAAAAATATTTATGCAAACTTTATATTTTCAGCATCATAAATGTCAACAATATATGTTCCATATCTATTTTCCAAAATACCAAAAACCTGAATTTGCAAGGCACCCTTACTTCCTTTAAAATATCCACTGAAAGAGTTTGATGCGGAAAGAAAACAAAACCAGAAACCCTAAAATATACATGTAACGTCATTTATTTATGGGACAATGTTGGCTGTGGAAACCTCACTCACTCAAAGGTTGACCATCACAGCAGCCACAGGGCAAGGGGAGGGGGTGATGGGATGGCTCTTTGGAAAATTCCTCTGGTGTCTCTCCCCACCCGTGTGCATCTTTTCTTTTTTACTCCCCTGGCCAGCCTGTGTATTGGAGAATCTCTTGTTCAATAGTCTATCACTTTTGTTCCGTGAAATTCATAGGTTTTCATGACACAGAGTTACCTCTGATAAAAATCATTTTTGTTCTGCTCTTTTTGATCTGTTGTCCTTTGTTTGATTTCAATGGATTGGATCACTGTGTCATCAGTGGCCAAGGCTCTGAAACACTCTGACTTTGTTTCCCCTTTATACAATGGGATGATAATTTCCATAATGAATTGCGTTTAGTTGTCATGTCAATTTGGTGTCCATTTAATGGGACCCGTTTCAGCTGATCTTTGTCCTTTATGACACTCTCGAAGAGTACAGGCCATCTATTTTGTCTGATGTTCCCCAGTTTGGAATTTTCTGGTTTCTTCATGACAAGATTCAGGTTACACACTATGAGAAGACAGAAATTGTGTCCACAGTGTGTCCTTGAGGCACTGTGTTGCTTTGTTGTTAACTCTGAGCTTTGGTTAAGGTGGAAGCCAGGTTTCTCTACTATAAATTTAACTATTTCCCCTTTTGTAATTAACAAGTGTCTTATGGAGAGATATTTTGGAGCCATGCAAATATTCTTTTTTTAATGTTACTTTTGTCATGAATTTTAGCACTAGTTGATGAATCTGAACTGAAACAGTTACTGGCAAATGGTGATTTTCTAATTTCATCATTCTCTACATCCTGACATTTTCCAAAGCAGCATTAAGAAAATTTTTTAATCCAATTTTTAAATGACAAAGTTCACCAATTCTCTTAAAACTCTACCAGTTCATTAGACACCATAGTGCTTATGAATCAATTCAGCAATTAAGGTTCCTGTTCCCAAGCCCAACCAGGAAGTACCTTCTCAATTAGTATCGACCTTGCTGCTTGATATTGTCATTGTTTGGTGTGGGAGGTTGTTGAACAGAAACTACCAAATTAAAAGAAGGTCAAACCTAATTTAGAATAAGTCAGGTTTTAATCTTTCTGTAGTTTAGTATTAAATTTAGCCAAATAATGAACTCATCACAAAGAATAAACTTAATAAAGTAAAGGAATTGATGAAATAGATAGAACTTGCTATAGAGTTTCTCCCAAGTCAGTAACTTATTTGATATTTATAGTGCAAAGTCATCAATTTAATATTACTTAGTAAGTCATTAGGTAGATGTTATTAATAATTTTAAAAGATGTTTTCTTTTCTAGTTTTTATCCTGTTCTTTTCCTCTTTATTTCATACAGAGATCACTGCAAATACAGTCTTGAAGAAAGTTACAAACAAGGAATAAAATTTACATTTTCTTGCATAAAAATGTTTTAGAAAAAATGCTTTGTATTTCCAACACTTTTTCATTCATATTCCAGGCCTTTCTTGTTTGTTAAAAAAACACTTCTTAAAAGGTTGAGAAGTGGCTATTTAGTCTCCACTATTTAAAATAGCCAGCCTCCTAAAGCCATTATTTAGCTGACCATGTAGTGAAGTCATTTGAATGATTACTGTAAAACAGGATTTAAGAAGAAAATAAATGAAAGGGGAAAAGTAATTTTGTGATCATTTCAAAGCTCTAAACACATGGGGCTGGGTGCCATGACACAATTATTCTCTCTTGCCTGTAGACACAGGAAAAGTGGATGAATTTCCTTTGAAAAGGAGCTCCTTTTAAATCAACAGTCAGTAGTCAAAGTAAACACACGGTTGAAGATTATGTTTGAGAAACTGCTTACAACTACTTCGAAGGCATTAACAAAGCAAGGAGCTGGGGTGCAAAGACACTGGCAGGCAGGAAGGAATGTATTGAAAAATGTCCGTCCTGAACATCAGGCCACAAATGACCAGAATCTGGACTCTTCCACAAGGATGTCACACATCTTATCTATTTTGTGGTTCTCCTGAAAAATAGTTATTATAAGCTACTCTAATTGCATAAAATAAGCAATGTCATCAGTAACTAGCTTGCACACACATACACACACAACAAAAACGATTCTGTTTGTTGGGAGAAACGCAACCCCCTCCTGCTACATTATTCCATTGATGGAAAAACATTTACATCTCCTTTGTTAACTAGTTTTCTGTAGATATTTTATAATCACTGGGCAACTCTATTTCGTGCTCTCTTAGAATCAATTCTGAGTGGCTAGACCATGTTTTTATTCCACAGCCAAAAAGAAAAAATCTTTTTCTAGCTTTTTTTTAAACTTTAGTCTATCATACATCAAATCTGTCAAGCTTTTTCATTAAAGTTCATGGTTTTTAAGTTCATTGTAAATAACTCAAATTGATTTTACAAAAGAGAAAAAAAAAGTCTTGCCCTGATGTTGGCCATTACAAACTGTAATAATATCCCTTGTCAAATGGGATTTCTCAAGAGGCTTTCCATAGAGCGGGAAAAAGGATTTAACTAAGTAAAAATATTTTGAGATTAACACCAATGTTATACTGTGAGCGTGGCTTGACTCCTTTTATTTACTTAAAAGTCTAGAATTTTTGAAAAATATTAAAAGACAATTCAGCAGCTATGTTAATCAAGTGATACATGTTAGATTTCACAGTTTGTGGTTTATAATACATTGTGGGAGAAACTCCCAACAATAAAAAAAAAAGACCCATTTATTTGTTGATAGCTCTGTAAATTTTTATTTTTTTATTTTTTAAATATATTTTACTGGTTATGCTATTACAGTTGTCCCATTTTTCCCCTTTATTCCCTTCCACCTTGCACACCTCATGCCACCTGCATTCCCCCCTTTAGTTCATGTCTATGGGTCATACAGATAAATTCTTTGGCTTCTACATTTCCTATACTGTTCTTAACCTCCCCCTGTCTATTTTCTACCTACCATTTATGCTACTTGTTCTCTGTACCGTTTCCCCGCTCTCCCTCTGACTCCCCCACTGATAACCTTCCATGTGATCTCCATTTCTGTGTTCTGTTCCTGTTCTAGTTGTTTGCTTAGGGTTTTTTTTTTTTTTGGTTCAGTGGGTAATAGCTGTGATTTTGTTGTCATTTTACTGTTCATATTTTTTATCTTTTTTTTCTTAGATAAGTTCCTTTAACATTTCATATAATAAGGCTGGGTGATGATGAACTCCTTTAACTTGACCTTATCCAGGAAAGCACTTTATCTGCCCTTCCATTCTAAATGAAAGCTTTGCTGGATAGAGTCATCTTGGATGTAGGTCCTTGCCTTTCATGATTTCAAATACTTCTTTCCAGCCCCTTCTTGCCTGCAAGGTTTCTTTTGAGAAATCAGCTGACAGTCTGATGGAAACTCCTTTGTAGGTAACTCTCTCTTTTCCTCTTGCTGCTTTTAAGATTCTCTCCTTCTCTTTAATCTTGGCTAATGTAATTATGATGTGCCTTAGTGTGTTCCTCCTTGGGTCTGACTTTTTTGGGACACTCTGAGCTTCCTGGACTTCCTGAAAGTGTATTTCCTTTGCCGGATTGGGCAAGTTCTCCTTCATTATTTTTGCAAATAAGTTTTCAATTTCTTGCTCTTCCTCTTCTCCTTCTGGCACTCCTATGATCCAGATGTTGGAATGTTTAAAGATGTCCTGGAGGTTCCTAAGTCTCTCCATTTTTTTGAGTTCTTGTTTCTTCATTCTGTTCTGGTTGAATGTTTCTGTCTTCCTTCTGCTCCAAACTGTTGATTTGAGTCCTAATTTCCTTCCCATCACTGTTGGTTCCCTGTACATTTTCCTTAATTTCACACAATGCAACCTTCATTGCTGCCTGGATCTTTTTTATGCTGTTGAAGTACCCATTGAGTTCCTGGAGCATCCTGACAATGAGTGTTTTGAACTGTGTATCAGATAGGTTGGCTATCTCTTCACCGCTTAGTTGTATTTTTTCTGGAGCTTTGAACTGTTCTTTCATTTGGGCCTGTGTGTGTGTGTGTGTGTGTGTGTGTGTGTGTGTATGAGCAGGCCTGTTATGTAGTAAGGAGCAGAATCTCAGGTGTTCACCAGGGTGGGGCAACCCACATAGCTCTGTTGTGATACTGTATGTGGGGAAGGGGTCTGAGAGGGAACAGTGCTGCTTGCCTCACTCTCTGCTGTTTTTCAGTCACTTCCCTGGCTACCCACAATCAAATTGGCCCCTTCTGGTGCTGCTTCCCAGGTGGGTGAATTTGTTGTTGTCCTTCTTTTGGTTGTATTTCCAGGACCCTGTGGGTCTCTCCAAAGGCCTCTCCTGTGAGGTCCAAAGTTTCTCCTGCTGCCATCTCAACCCCCACAGGAGTTTACAGTCAGAGGCTTTGAGGCTTTATTTCCTCACACTGGAACCCTGGGTTGTGTGGTCTGTCTTGCTCCCTAGTTGTTCCTCTATGTTTATCTGAACATGAATGTGGGACTGCCTGGTCTGCCAGCTGCTGCCTCACCTGGTCCGCCAGCCACTGCCTTGCCTCAAGTCCTCTTCACCCGGCTGCCCATCATCTCCACCCCTCCTACTGGTTTGGATGAATATTTCTTCTTTAATTCCCTGGTTGTCAGATTTCCATGCAGTTTTATTTTCTGTCAGTTCTGGTTGTTTTTGGTTTTTTAATTTATTGTTGTTCTTCTTTTGGTTGTGCAAAGAGGCACAGTTTGTCTACCTATGCCTCAATCTTGGCTGGAAGTCCCTGCTCTGTAAATTTTTAAAGTAAGCAATGTCTTGGATTTTCCCAAAGTAATAAAAAAAGCATTCCTCCCACTTCTCCCCACCCATGCTTTATAATCAGACAGGGTCATTGCAACAGGCCACACTCTGTCACTCAGGATTCAATCTGGGAGGCAGAACCATGCCAAGTGATATGCATTAAGGAACTCTCTGGGCATTTGACTTTTACCAGTTGTGAGCTGGTAAAGATGTCTATAGGAAGCCCTTGTCTCTATAGTCTGGCAGTGGGCATATAGTGGCTGTAGGCCAGCAGGGCTGGCAATAAAGAAAAAACCCAGATATGAAACACAATAGAGCAAGACAAACCAGAACCACAGGACAAACTGGAACCTGTACCTGTCTCCCACCACCTCTAACTTGGAAGGCATGGGCATCCTACAGAAGAAGCTGGCACTCTCCTTAGGGAGCTACACCTGTGCCTGGCCTGAAACTCAAATTAGCTGAAAGAGAAGTTCTGGTGTGAGCTGGAAGAGTTGCCACCCAGCTGCTGCCCCATACCAATAAAGAAGCAGGCATATCAGCAGCCATGTGCATGAGCTGCAGTGGTACCCATACCTTGTGACAATGTTGAGCTTAATGGATGCTGTTTTACTTTCACCTTTAAAGTCCCTGTGGCCACAGATTCTTTACCTGGAATTATACAGGAAAGGAATTCTGGGAAACACAGCTTCAGCTTTGCTAAGTTGATCCAGTAGGAAACCTCCCCGGCAATTTTCCTCCAATCTTGCCAATGCCACATCAGCCTTCTCCTTTTTCTCCAAGGAGGTCCTAATGTTGCTTCTTTGTTGGGCTGTCAATAGGAAGCTCAAAGTTGGTACAACTGAGGAAATCAGTTTGACATTCTTCTTATGATAACATTATCAGGACGGCCCCAAGTTTTAGTACTCCTCAGTTGGAAGGATACATGGTTAACTTTAAGTTTGTTCTTCCATTGTAAACAGTCGAAAAAGCTTAAATTCAAACCCTAGACCAAATATCGTTTCCTTTTATGAAACTTTTTCTGTACCCTGCTGACCATGTCCCTCCCTCTTCTATACATAGAAACCTCTTTCCCAGAACTTAGCTAATTTTGCCTTCTGTAATGTCATTTCTGAACTTGTCTCCCCAAATGCAGGTCCCTGAGAGCAGGACCTTATCTTATTCATGTTAGTTTCCCTCTCCCCTCCTCTCTACTCACTCTTACCTCTACATCTGACAGGTGCTCTGTGCACAGTAGATGCTCCACAAGTGTTTGCTTAGTACAATAATTAATTAATAGTCACCTCAGTTCTTTATATATTAATTCTAGATGTTCTATTTTACATGAGTGCAACCTAAGGTTTCCACCCCGTCTTTCTGAAGGTAAGCCAACTTACATATAAATAAACTTATAGTACGAGTTTGCAAAGCAATTCAAGTGTGTGCTTTTGAAAACAGGGAGAGCGATCATTAACCAGATAAAATGTATACTTGCAGAGAAACAGAATGACAATATTGTTTCAGAGATTTTAGTTTTGTAGAATATCTGACATAAAAGTTTTTCTCATCATTCTTCCTCTATCCACAGATATGTAAATCAAACTTTGACTACTTTGAGCTTCCAGTCAAAATGGCAACATAGACAGACATGGCTTGCCTCTTCACACACCCACATCAAAATTACAATTCAAATATAGAACAATCATCAGTTGGGAATGTCAGAAATAGAGTTGAATGGAAGTCTGACAACTATGGAATTGAAGAAACCACATTCATCCAGGCTTGTCAAAGGGGCATGGATGAGGAACAGGCTGGTGCCACACCCATGTGGATAAAAATTCAGAAGGGATATCTCAGGAGCAAGGAGTCCCAGACCCACACCAAGTCCCCCAGCCCAGGATTCCAATGCCAGGAAGATAAGTCTCCACAACTTCTGGCTGCAAAAACCAGCAGGGATTGAGTTGGTGAAGGAGGCTACTGGAGTTCCTCTTGGGGAACCCCCACATGGACTCACCTACTCAGACTCACTCCCTCTGAGCTCCAGCACCAGGGTGGCAACTTGAAGGGCACCAGTAGTATACAGGGAGAGACTGAAGTGTCTGGCATCGGGGCAAGGAGAGGCCATTGCCCTTTTGCTGAGCCCTCTCCCCCACAGAGCCAGTAGGCTGGTGCCATATGTGAGACTTCATCAACCTGCCTAACACTGTGTGACCCACCTTGGAGATCCACAGAGGCTCTACCCTACCCAAGTTACAGGCCCATCAAAATTGCTTTTCCATATGAATGGCTAGTCTTGGTTCCTAAAATTCTATTAAATAAGCAACAGCTGGCTTCAGAGCCCTAGTGGCAGCCAGATTAGAGTCATAGCTTGACTTCACCTGGGAATCTCCAAGCCCAGCATAAGTAGCAGCCATATCAGATTGCTTTACAGCTCAGGCAGGGTGGCCTGGGCAAAACACAGGTGGGGACTGACCTTTGCCTGCACCACCCAGGAAACCGCAGGGCCAGCACATTCAGTAGACAGCTACAGACCACATCAGAGCACCACAACCCTGTCCTTGCACAGCTGATTCTCCACGGACCATAGAGGTTCGTGGTAAGAGGTCACAGCCAGTCTTGCAGCTAACTAGCCACAACCAAGGCTCAACTATAAGAGGAGGGTATACTCAGCCCACACAAAGGGTGTACCTCGAGTATCCAGCTGTGGTGATAGGGGAGACTGTGCACTGGACTCTACAGGACACCTATTACATTAGGCCACACTACCAAGACACAGAGTCAAAGCAGCTCTATCTAATACACAGAAACAAACACAGGGAGGCTGCCAAAATGAGGAGACAAAGAAACATGGCCCAAGTGAAAGAACAGATCAAAACTCCAAAAATAGAGGTAAATGAAATGGAGATAATCAATCTATCAGATGCAGAGTTCAAAACACTGGTTATAAGGATGCTCAAGGAACTCAGTGAGTATCTCAACAGAATAAGAAAGATCTAGTCAGAAATGAAAGATACATTAATTGAAATAAAGAACAATTTACAAGAAAACAACAGAAGAGTGGATGAAACTGAGAATCAAATCAATTATTTGGAATATAAGAAAGCAAAAAATAACCATGCAAAACAACAGGAAGAAAAAAAGAATCCAGAAAAATTAGGATAGTATAAACACCCTCTGGGACAACTTTAAGAGGTTCAACATTCATCTCATAAGGATGCCAGAAAGAGAAGAGAAAGAGCAAGAAATTGGAAATCTATCTGAAAAAATAATGAAAGAAAACTCCTAAATGTGGTGAAGGAAATAGACATGCAAGTCCAGGAAGTGCAGAGATTCCCAGTTATGATGGATGCAAAGAGGCCTACTCCTAGACACATCATTATTAAAAGGCCAAAGGTTAAAGGTAAAGAGACACTCTTCAAAGCAAGAAAAAAGGAGTTAGTTTCTTTTCTAAGAAGGTTGACAGATAGAAGGGGAAGACGGAGAATGGGAGAAGAGGTGAGGGGATTAAGAAATACAAATACGTAGTTATAGAATAGCCATGGGGATGTAAAGTACAGTATAGGAAATGGAGTACTCAAAGAACTTATACACATGACCCATGGACATGACCAATGTTGGGGTGATTGCCTGAAGGAGTGAGGAGTGCTGAGTAGAGGGGGGCTAAAGGAAAAATCAGGACAACTATAATAGTATAATCAATAAAATATAATTAAAAATAAAAAAGTATATATTTATTATGAAAAAAATCCACACTATTTTATATATACCATGTCTGTCCAGAAAATATCCAGTTATGCACCATGAAAAAGAGACATTTCTTAAAGAAGATACAACAAGATATAAGCAACATTGCACATAGGACAATGATGTGTCAGTCCCCTTCAAAATAGGTACTTTGGGACCTCACACAGTTCTCCCAGTTGCCATCAGCTGTCCCGTCATATTTTCCTGAATCTCCTTGACAGTGTGAAATTTCTTCCCTTTCAAAGGTAATTTTAGTTTTGGGAAAAGCCAGAAGTTGCAGGGCACCCAATCTGAGTTGTAGGGGGGCTGAGTCACCTGGGTGATTTGATATTTCACCAAACTCCACACAGCACGTGATATATGAGTGGGCATGCTGTGGTGATGAAGCTGTCAATCACCAATTTCCCATAGCCGTGGCCTTCTGAAATCATGTGAATAGTTTTCATGGAGGAATGGTGAAGCTTAATGCAGAGTTGGATGCAGATTTGTTGCTCTATTCACTCAGTCATTTTGGATATGATAGCCACACAGTACACGTGCTTACTCAACAGCATCTATTGCCCCCAGTGACTAGAACAGTGAAGTCATCATTGTTCACTTATGGGCATTCTAGTCCACTTGTCTTGGCTGCCGGTTTACATGGATGTCCACAAACCATTTTTGTTATATTAACAATGGTTGGACATTTTCTGGACAGACCTCGTCATGTATATGTATGTGGAAAGGGGATCTTCTTACAGAGCAGCAATAAACTTCAACTGTAAGAAAGACTTATGTATTATATAGTTCCTATTAGCCAAGTGACTTTCAGTTCATACAAGTAGTCCTGATATTTTGGGTCCTGAATCTCCATACACTTCTCCAAAACTTAATTTTCATCTTGACTTTGTCATAGATATCACTAGTGAACACCCATTACTCTTTGCACTCTGCCTTCCTACAGGAGAGCGCTTGAGCCAAAAAGAATAGGCCAACTACATCTAAAACCTGGACATAGCCCATTGACTATATAACACAATAGTATGTACCCCCTGTCACTAAGAAAACATCGAAATGCTTGGTGGGCTTCTTTGAATTGTGGAGGCAACATATATTTAGAGTGACTCATTTGCCTGGAACAGTCCAAGTTTATGCGTGTTCTCTTGATGTAATTTTAAATAGCATCTTGTTCATTTAAAAGTGGCTAGGCTTGAACAATAAATCAAGTAGTACCCTGCTCTACCATATTTGAGTGTGCTTTTCTATCCATATACTGGGAAATTTGTGAAGCTGGTAGATAGGAGTGGTACCAAGAACAAGCAAAGGCTTTCGAACTAGTTCAGGTTGTAAGTTGGATGTCATCCCCAGGCCTCATGATCTGCAGACCCAATGATACTCATTCAGCATGTCTGTAGCAGATGGAGATACTCTGTAGAGCTTAGGCAAACTCATATGGGAGAATTATAGTTTAGGTCATGGTGCCTAGAAGAGTTACTCTCCTGGGAAAATACCAAATCTCCTATTGAGAAAAGGCTTCAGTATTGCTACTGGGTCTGGATAGAGACTAAACACCTGGTCATGGGACACCAAGTGACAGCATGACCAGAACTGCCCATTATGGTGAACTAGATGTCATCCAAAAGTCATACGTGTGAATCAGCACTTCAATTTCAAATGAAGTGTTAATATGAGGTCAGGCTTAAGCAGGTACTGAAGGCATAGGTAAGATTTGTAAACAAATGGCTTAGACTTCTCATGCACATATGCCTGCTGCCCTTCTGCTCTCCTCCTTCAGGTTACCCCTCTCGCCTCATTACAAGTTCCCTCTGTTTTTCATAGGGACAACTTCAGTGCTATTAGTCCCACTCATGGGTGGCCCTAAAGAATACTGAGGAGAGGACACTTCCTAATGGGTAGAACTTCTAGCTGCGCATTTGGTTGTCTAACTTAGATGGGAGAAAAGTCAGAGGGGCATATCTACACTGACCCGGGCAATAGCTAAAGGGTTGGTCGGATGGTCAGAGACATGGTGGGAACAGGATCAGAGAATTAGAGACAAGGAGGTTTGGGCAAGAGGTATCTGGATGAATGTCTTAGAATACATACAGTGTAAGAAATCAGTGTCCTGTGTGAATGTTCACCAGAGGGAGTCCATAGCAGAAGAGGCTCTCAATAGCCTGGCAGAGAAGATGATTCATTGTGTAAATCTCAGTAAGCACCTCTCCTCTGCCTCCTAGTAGGCTGGTGTACCAGATAAACATGGTGGCAGGGGCAGAGATTATGCGTGAGCTCCACAACATGGATCTTGCCAACAAGGCTGATTTCACTGCCACTGCTGAGTGTCCAACCTACTCAAGTGTTCAACCTGCTAAACTCAGAGATCAGTGTGTACCCCCATTGAATAGATGCCTGAAGGGACTAACCAGCCTCTGTGGCTGATTAATTGCATGGGATTCCTTCCAAAATGACCATCATTTGTCCTTATTAGAGCAGACACTTATTCTGGATATAGATTTCTCTTTCCTATCTACCATGCTTTGAGTATCTTCATCCCTGGATTGACTGAGTGTCTTATATGCCAACGTGTTTTCCTTACAATTTTGCTTCTGACAAAAATGTATTTTATAGCAATAGAAGTGAGACAACATGTCCAACGGATTCACTGTTATTATTACAAACCCATCAGCTAAAAGCAGCTCATCCTATAGAATGATGGAATGGCCTATTGAAGACTCAAGTATGATACTGGCTGGGAGGTGACACCTTGTGAAGTTAGGGTGTTGTTCTATAGAGCAGCCAAGAAAGGGTGCAAATGAAGGCAAAGTCCAGCTTGCACTCAGGGGGCTGACACATAAAGCCACAGATTTCAGCAGTTGAAAGTGAACAGGTTGCTCCCATTCATGAAAAGGCGTTATATGAACTACAGCATGACTCTGGCCTATGTGGCTATGGCTGTTTGAAGCTGTGGTAATCTTTCACTAACCTTTACCCGTGAGCATGATCACTCATGCAGGTGTACCACAATTCCTCTTAAGCTTCCTCCAGTTCCCAAGACGTAGTAGCAATTTTCTTTTAATATTTATGGTCAAACTCTCAGTTTAGCAGGGTAAGCTAAGAGGTGACTGAAACAGTCATGGGGTAGTCTTAACTTTCAACTCACTGGTCTCACTGCCTCAGGTAGTGCTCTTTCTCCACAGGACACTAAAACTGATGTGCAGAGCTTGGAGATTTAGGGACAGGGAGCATATGTTTTTGAGAATGAGGATGAGATTTGTCACGTCCTCCTTCTGATTTCCAGACCTAGTGTGTTCTGGCTTCAGGAGAAAAAGAATCACTTACTGGTCACTAATTCAGAGCAGATACCACAACCTATAAAAGATCATTCCAACCTTATAATGTGTGACCAGAACTATGAAGGAACATGAGAAAATGAATGTAATTAACATGTAAGAAAAGAGGTCTGTAATTTATTCACATTTTTACATTGATATTGTTGCCAAGTTTGTTCGCTCAGAACAATTAAAACAAGAGCAAGAAAAGTGACATAATTTAGAAGAAAATAGCTTTAGCAAATATCTAGATAAGGATATATATTAATACTAAATTTAACACAAAACCTGTGAAATTCTTAGAAGTAGGATTTCTTTGTTAACAAAAGAGAACATTTTAAAGATTCCTAGAAATATTGAGACATTTAACCCTGTTACTAATAGTTTTTCAAGAGAATTTATATCACTACATTGTTGTCACCCAAATTATAAAAACACTCTAATTTTCAAAGGTAAAAAATCATTTTAATTTGCGTTTTTTGTTAACTGGTGAGATGAATGTTTTTTCATATGCCCATCGAACATTAGTATTTTCTGTGAATAGTTCCTTTGCCAGTTTTTTTATTGTGCTCTTAGTGTGTTTCTAACAGTTTTACATGAGCTGGTTATATGTTATATGTTGCCTTCTGTGTTGGTTATTTTTGAAATCCACATACATATTTTTAAGATTCATTAGATACATATTTTTAGAACTAAAAAAAATAAAAATTTGACTTAAAAAATGAAGATCAGCATCTGTGTGTTTTTGTGCCCCAGACCAACAACCAACTGCTTCCCAAGTATGGAAGATTGGACAACCCTAGGCAGGGTCAAAAACATTTTGAGAAGCAAATATTGTGCTGTATGAATACTCTGCAGCTTTAAATTCAGAAGACACAACATGGCCTAGAAGATATTGAGGACAGGAGCAAAATTGTTCAAGTCTGGACCCGGAATGTTCTTGTCATACATGCTTGGCTCTCTAAGTGTTTACTGAATGAATGAGTGAATGAGTGGTTTTTTTCTTCATGTAGGGCATAGGATTAAAGGCCAGTCTTGCAGTTTTTCCTTTGTAAATTAGCACTGAGCTTTGAAAGACTATCCATCAGGCTAATAGGTCTGAAATTTGGAATAAATGGA
The DNA here is from genome assembly GCA_004024845.1 of Tonatia bakeri. Classification (NCBI taxonomy): domain Eukaryota; kingdom Metazoa; phylum Chordata; class Mammalia; order Chiroptera; family Phyllostomidae; genus Tonatia; species Tonatia bakeri. Next base: position 63,762 of record PVIA01004355.1, read on the forward strand.
GTCTTGTAATTGGACAATACATACTAGTTCATCTTGAACACTGAAGGAATTAACGAGAGAAAACAATTTATGATGGACAAACGATTACCTTTTTAGGATATGTTATATCTGGAGTTCATCTCATGTAGAAAATTTTTATGTTATAGAAACCAAAGGTGAAGATTATACAACTAGATGGGAGAAATCACTCATCTAATCGACAATTAATGGTATGCTCAAATCTGTTTACTGTTGGCCTTTTAGTGATACTACCCATGGCCTTCTGCTGAGGTCTACAGCATGGTTATCCAAATCAAAATTATTTATAACATTCTTTTAAATTATGCTTATAATGTTTCCTTCCAGTTTAGTGTAGATTCACTTACTTCTTTATGTGTTTGTGTGTGTCTGAGAACATGCTTCTTGACTGTCTTTTTCAAATTGAGAACAAGAGTTTCCATTTGGCAAAGTAGTCTTCTCATCATCTAGACCGATGGGCAGGGCTGTCTATGAGGTATTCACACACCTATCCCAGGTGGGGAAGGGAGAGGGGTGATGTACTTTCCTTGGATCATAGGATATCATTCATAGTACCAAAGAGGCCTTGATTCTAAGACTCCTTAACTCCCAAACCTTGCTATTCTCGTGGAGGGAAAAAGGAGAGGTTACATATAAAATAACCTAAAATATTTGCTTCACATGAATTTAGTTTCTCCTTGATATATTCCATCAGCTGCCATTTCACAACTTAACAACAGAATGGTGAGAGTTTTTCTCTTGGATTTAAATGGATCGCAGGGAAGCACTAGCCCCACAACAAATGTCCCTTGGACAGGGCTCTGCATTCAGGTTTCCAGGAGTAAATTTCAACCAATATAAATGCATTAGTTATAAAAGTTTCTTATTAGGCTCTTAAACTGAGACTCCTTGGGCCATTGAGATATGCCAGTTCTGTGTTCCAAGGAAGCTGAGTTTGGATCAAGTTTGGACCAAGTATGGCCAATGGTATGGGGAAGAATGTAGGTTTTAGATTCAGACAGTCCTGGCTTCTGATAGCATTTCTGCTACTTCCAAGCTCCGTGATCTAGGGCAAACTTTTTAACCTATCCTGTTTCCTCATTTGTAAAATGGGAGCAATAGCACATTCTTCATGGGACTGTGAGTTGAGTGCGTGGACACAGGTTAAAGGGTTATCATAAATGTCCTCACTGCCCTCCATCCCCGCCCACACAATGGTAAATGTGAGGTAGTATACGTGTTAATTTACCTCATCATGGTAATCATTTTGCAATATAACATGTCAAATCATCACACTGTCCTTTAAACTTAATACAATGTTGTATGACAAATACATCTCAACAAAGCTGGGGGGAAAAGGGACTAAAAATTTTTGGTCCAGAAGTGGTAGACAATAAATGTTGTTGTCCACAAGGTTCAGTACAGCCTACCTTGTGGTAAGACTACTTGTGGGGTTAACAATCCTTAAGAAGGTGGTGAGGCTTCTCTTTATTGGGAATTCACCTCATGTAATACCTACCAAACAAGTGCTGATCACCTACCAGATACTCCTTATGACCCAAAGACAATGGCATGACCTCCAGGAGTGATAGGTATTTTAATTATAATATAAAAACATAAGTGCCATACTAAGTCACATCAAAAATCAATGAAAGAATGATAAATTCTACCTAGTAGAGTTGAGGTAGATCTACTGCCCCCCCCCCACCACCTAGTCAAAAAATAATAATAATCACAGGGAAATTCAAAACTCCAGGGCCATCTTCTAGACTTGCACTGAGGAAATGCCCTTTTGGACTCAGCCTACTCTAAGTAAAATTACCCACCCCAAGACCCTCCCCCATCATGTGTGAGCTGTTCAGAAAGACCAGCTACTAACCGGCGACTGGCTGTGGCAGAGACCACAGCTTTTCATCCATATTTCTTAGACAGTATGTTTTATAAAATGAGGTAAAATAAAATAAATTCTGCTAAGTCACATTTGTGTCTAAGTCTTGTTTGCTTTCTAATGAAAGCATGAAAAGCAGTTCTTAAAATTTAGGGCTAAACATCTTTCACTTTTCTCTTTACTTATTTAAAAATTACACACTCAGTCCAAACATCTTAGTTATGGATGAGGAAGATGACCTGAAAAGTGACCCAGATAAGGGGCCACAGGTAGCAGATAGCAGAGGCAGGATTAAGGTTTAACTTCTCTAACTTCTATCCTGGGCTGTGTGAACTCTAAATATGGTTATATTGTGGAGCGAATAATAATACTGAACCAAAGCTCGGTTGGCCCAGTATGATAACCACAGAAGTAGGAGGAAGTTGGAGTGTATATCTTAGGATCAATTCTTCCTTAACATTTACTATATAGATATGGAAGAAGAAAAGATAATTTGCTCTCAACATTTATATAAAGGAAACAGTGGCTACCCTTGATGAAGGTTTTCAAGATTCTAATAAAACTTTTATAAACGGAACAGAGCTTTTTTTAAAGGGGAAATGATTTTGTAGAACACTCACCCTTTAACACAATTATATAGGGAAGGTAAGTATGATTAGTTATGAGCGTCCTTTACTCTTGAGTATAAAAACATGCTCATTAAAATCATCCCCTTTTAAAGAAAAATGAACTTGCCAGTTTGCTCTAAATACAGAACGATAGGCAAAGGATTCAACTTTGTTTTACTTAACAGGAATTTTAAAAACCTTCACAACTCTGATAAATATTTAAATACAAAACATTTCAAACTTAGCACAAATAATACAGGCTAATGATAACTAGATTGGGATAAAGTCATATGAACCAAATTATTCCTTTTGTGTGCCTGAAAGTGACAGGATGAGTCCCAGGGTCTTGGGTGGGAGAAGGGGTGGATGGAGAGAGAATGCTCTGGTTTTGTTACTCCTGGGCTTTCAGCTCAGAGCAGACTGAGGGTGTGGTACAGCAGCATGGTGGAGGGAGCAATACAGTCTATTCTGGTTTCTCTATAAATACACCAAAGCGAAATTTTCGGATGCGCTCCTTTCTAGCTTTTAGAAAGGGCTTTTCTTGGCTGCCAGGAAGCAGGGAGCAGGACTGCGACAGAGTGATTATCTGGGAGCAGCCAGGCATAAGCTCAGCCACTGTGGAAACTGGGAGGGGGCACAGAGAGACAGATTCTTCTTCCTTTTGTGGACTGGGGAAGAGGGTGCCTGGTGACATTTTCCTTAGTATAAAAGGAAGAATACAGGTTTGAAGGTTTGTAATTGTATGTTAAAGTCATACTCATACTGAAAAAAAAAAAAAAAAAAAAAAAAAAAAAAAAAAAAAAAAAAAAAAAAAAAAACCCAACAAAAAGAAAGGCATTGTAAACACTTTTATTTAAAATTAAATCTTTTGAAACAACTATGCTAAGAGTGGTTTTCATAGATCTTTAACTAAATAAGACATAACATTAAAATAATTGAGTACACTTTAACTTTTGAGAATTCTTTTTAAAGCACCACTTAAAGTTTACATATTAAAAATTAAATACAGAAAAACTCTTCTGTCTCAGGAATGAGTTTGGGAATGCACAAGGGACAACAGACCAATCTTTAACCTCTGCTTATTGACAGGGAGCACAGGACTCAAAGCCATTCTAACAGCTTCTACACTGCTCACTTAAAGGAAAATAAATGCAGAGTTATCAAAGAGTTTCTTGGTAAATTTCTAGCCCTTGGAAGGCTACAACTTTCCTTAAATACGATTTCTAAATTTTAAATCTGTCACCCCAAAAGGTAAAGTGTCAGATTTATAAGTATTTCATTTTTTGGTGAAATTTTGAGAAATGACCACAATTGCAGCCCATCCAAAAAACCGGAACTAGTTTAACAATCTCTGAAAACCTCTGTTCTAGATTTATTTTGAAACCAATTTCTAAACAAGATAACACAGAAACAATGCATATGTACACTACATTGCTAAAGTAGCTTAAACTTGCTAAGACATCTTCAGAGCAAGTTCCTTTGTACTAATTTCCTTGAAGAGTTTCTAGGTCACTTTCTGCTTGCCATGGCACAGAGGACCTACCGTAAAAACTGCTCTGAGGTGTCCCTCTGCCAGCTCAGGACATGCCCTCAATAACCTTCTCTGAACACCCCAGTCTACCACATGTAACAGCACTTATGGCTGGTCCTGCTCTGTCCCTGCCTCATCGCCTGTTTGATCGCTTTTCATACTTGTCCTGGCTGCTCCGCTTCCTCGGTGGAGAATGACTGACAGTGCTTCGAGCTTGGAAGCTGTGCTTGTACGGGTGGGCTCTGTGCTTCTTCCGGCTGTCTTCTTTCTGGTTCTGGCTCTTTGCAGGTTCCTCATCGCCCTCTTTTTGTTCATGGTCTTGCTCTTTATGGGAGGGGAGTGTGTTCTTAATTGTGTTAATGAGAAATCTTTTATTGGTGCCAGCAAGAGGACACTTCATCCTGGGGGTGAGAGGAAAAGCAGACAATCGCAAATCAAATAGCTTACTCCAAAGCTGAGCCCAAGAGCATGGCTGGTGCCCAAGAATTTCGCGTGCACAGCACCAAGTTTCTGAACCTGTTCTGCTTTCCTTGCATGCCACCTAGTGTAAACTCTGAGTACAAGGGGGAAAAGCAAGGCACTTGAAATTCCTGAGGCTGACTGGCTAGACCTCATCTGGACTTCTTTCTTCCTCACTGGGACCAACTTTTCTACTGCTTTGTACATACAGGTATTGACTGCAGTGCCAAATAACTGAATCATTTCATATTTTCTCCTTAAACAATAAACGCCTGATTTGACTACAATTTGTGTTTTGCGTGAAATATATTTTGGCTTGCTTTTAATTACCAAAGAGTAAAAATAAGTCCCTATCCAAGGAACAAAAAAGTATACCCTGCTATATCTTAAATACTGGAGCTAGATAATTTAAACTAGAAAAAAAATTGTCTAAAGAATCCATAAAAACAACCAATATCACCCCAATAAATGTGATAAAAAGATAATCTATAAAAAGACAACGATCACCTTTTATCTTTTAAAAACCTCTCGCACTTTGCAGTTCGGGACTGCGGCTGTGCTCCGCTGGGAAGCACTGCACACGCACCTGCCCTCCGGGTGCATTTCCGTCCTGTGTGCGTTTGTGTAGCTTCATGATTCAAGGGCGCCCAGGAGGGAGGATGTCATTTAATTAAACTGTTAATTAACATGCTAAGTTATACTTATATACAACAATATTTATTTTCAGGGGTAGCCAAACTATCATTTTGGAAAAGAAAACCCCATACAAATGAAAACCTACATATTTCTTTTGGCCTTGAGCTGTCTGCTGTCTGATGAGCTAATTTAGGTGGATATTGATTGCCAATATCAGGCTGGCTGGTATTAAAATGAATGTAGGATTTTATAATCTCCACCTCTATATCAAACTTTGATTCAAAGAAAATCCCACACAATACTTCCAAATTACCCCACCAGCACCACACTGTAATAATTTTGTAATTATTACTGTGTAAGTGAAATATAAACCATTATCAATTCAGTGTCACCTATAGGGAGGTAAGACCACCTCAGGCAACCAGAATGGCACTGAATCTGGAAGTAAAAGGAGACAAAAAAAAAAGTATCTTGATGCAAATAAGCAGCTCTTGGGCCTGCATGGACAGGGAAAACTTCTGAGGAGAATGAGAGATGGTATATACATTTAGTGTGCCAGGCCTGGTTCCTGCCCAGACCAGGAAAAGTGGCTGGGGAATGAACTGAACAGAAAGAGTTAGAAGAAAATGTAGAGAAGAGGACAATGGAGTGCAGTAGAGTCAGAGGGAACATTCAGAGGTAGTGATGGCACTGGTTTTTTTCTTGAGAGGGTTTGTTTTCTTTTACCATTGGAGTATTAGAGCCATGGTGAATGAGATGAGGAGCAAAGAGGAAAGATAATGAAGAGCAAAGAAAAAGTTTTGCAAGTACTGGGGGAAAACTATTAGCTCCCTCTGGTCCTGTAGGGCTTCAACAAGCTTCCAGAAAAAGCACAGCATCATGCTGCCTCAGATGCAAGAAAGCAAAGCCATTTATACCTCCTGAAGGTACCTTAGCACTGGGCCCTCTGTGCAATAAGAGCATGTGACGAAAGGGCAGGATGAGCTCTTACTTCAGTGACTGAACAGGGTATCACTGAGTCCAGGTACTGCTTTGGTGAAGAAACTTGAACCACTGCAGTTGCCAGCTCAGCAAAGATCCAGAATTGTATGACACACTGGTAACACGAAGCAGCACAACAGTGCTAGCCTGCAGGAAACATTATCCTTTCATGCAAAATACAAAACGCTACTACCCTGTTTTGCCAACTGTGTCCCATTTTTATGAATAAATGGGCCACATACACCACTTGGATATAGAAGGCTATGAGCAGTGGTGAATAATACCAAGGTACAGAAGAATCCTGGGGTATTTTCATTGGAGCGGGCCAGTTCAGTGTTGGCATAACTAGTCACTCCTTCTCTGGATTAAACAAATGTGGCAATATGATTATTGCCAAATGTGACAATGATCTTAAACACAGACTTTGTAACTCCCGGTGAGTTCCACTCTATTTCACCATCTCCCATGTGAGACTGTCTTTAACACCTCCTGCTTGGCTGTGATGACCAACACTTGCTCTGTTAGTGAGTGGCGGAGTCCATGGAGTGATGGCTGTCACAGGACCTGCTTCCCAGTCTCAGCAAGTGACCAAAAGAGCTACTTAAAGAATGAGATAGTTTTTCTGAATACCCACAAGAAAGCTGGCATTTACATCTCTTTTTAACACCAAAGATGACATTCTTAATGTTGGTTATGCCTAGCATTCTACTCCAAGTGAAATGTCATGAATGGCTTGGAGAGAACTGATTTACTTGAGGGCAACAGGAGGGAGGCCTCAAAAGTGACTTCTCCCAAACATGCCAAGACACATTTCAGAGATGATGACAAGTGCTCCTTCAACCTCTATTAACAAATAAGGTGCAGCATTGAGATAAGGGGATAGTTGCGAGCAGATGTGAGGGTACATGTAGTAAATGATTCCATATAATGAAAAAATCTGCACTAAATATGTTAAAATATAAGGAGAGTAACATCAATGCTGATGCTTGAGGAAATCCATTGGGAAAGAGCTATTGTGGCCTTAATGTGGTCATGAATTTTGCTAAATCTCACAGCCAGCTGCTTTATTGCTAAGAACTCATACAACACAGTATACTAGCTGAGCACACAGTTCTTGGAATCAATCTGAGACTTTGGCCAAGACGGAGGCATAGGTAGACACACTATGCCTTGTCGTACAACCAAAAGAAGGACAACAACAAATTTAAAAACAAAAACACCCAGAACTGACAGAAAATCAAACTGTGTGGAAGTCTGACAACCAAGGAATTAAATAAGAAACATTCATCCAGTTCAGTAGGAGGGGCAGAGACAGGTAGCAGGGTGGAGAGGACTTGCAGCAAGATGGTGGAGCTGGGCAAGGTGGTGGCTTGCAGATGGGGCGGTCCTACATTCACGTGCAGATAAACTGGGAGGAACAACTGGGGAGCGAGACATACTGCACAACCCAGGGTTCCAGTGTGAGGAAATAAAGCCTCAAAACCTCTGACTGTAAACTCCTGTGGGGGTTGAGATGGCAACAGGAGAAACTTCGGACCTCACAGGAGAGGCCTTTGGAGAGACCCACAGGGTCCTGGAAGTACAACCAAAAGAAGGACAACAACAAATTCACCCACCCAGGAAGCAGCACCAGAAGGGGCCAATTTGATTGTGGGTAGCCAGGGAAGTGACTGAAAAACAGCAGAGAGTGGAGCAAGCAGCACTGTTCCCTCTCAGACCCCTTTCCCACATACAGTATCACAACAGAGCTATGTGGATTGCCCCGCCCTGGTGAACACCTGAGATTCTGCTCCTTACTACATAACAGGCCTGCTCATACATACACACATACACACAAAACTCCAGAAAAAATACAACTAAGCGATGAAGAGATAGCCAACCTTTCTGATACACAGTTCAAAACACTCATTGTCAGGATGCTCCAGGAACTCAATGGGTACTTCAACAGCATAAAAAAGACCCAGGCAGCAATGAAGGTTGCATTGTGTGAAATAAAGGAAAATGTACAGGGAACCAACAGTGATGGGAAGGAAATTAGGACTCAAATCAACAGTTTGGAGCAGAAGGAAGACAGAAACATTCAACCAGAACAGAATGAAGAAACAAGAATTCAAAAAAATGGAGAGACTTAGGAACCTCCAGGACATCTTTAAACATTCCAACATCTGGATCATAGGAGTGCCAGAAGGAGAAGAGGAAGAGCAAGAAATTGAAAACTTATTTGCAAAAATAATGAAGGAGAACTTGCCCAATCTGGCAAAGGAAATACACTTTCAGGAAGTCCAGGAAGCTCAGAGTGTCCCAAAAAAGTCAGACCCAAGGAGGAACACACTAAGGCACGTCATAATTACATTAGCCAAGATTAAAGAGAAGGAAAAAATCTTAAAAGCAGCAAGAGGAAAGGAGAGAGTTGCCTACAAAGGAGTTTCCATCAGACTGTCAGCTGATTTCTCAAAAGGAACCTTGCAGGCAAGAAGGGGCTGAACAGAACTATTCCAAGTCATGAAAGGCAAGGACCTACATCCAAGATGACTCTATCCAGCAAAGCTTTCATTTAGAATGGAAGGGCAGATAAAGTGCTTTCCCAGATAAGGTCAAGTTAAAGGAGTTCATCATCATCCAGCCCTTATTATATGAAATGTTAAAGGGACTTATCTAAGAAAAAGAAGATAAAAAATATGAACAATAAAATGACAACAAACTCACAGCTATTAACAACCAAACCTAAAACAAAAACAAAAACAAACTATGCAAACAAGTAGAACAGGAACAGAACCACAGAAATGGAGATCACATGGAAGGTTATCTATCAGTGGGGGAGCTGGATGGGGAGGGGGGAAAGGTACAGAGCATAGGTAGCATAAATGGTAGGTAGAAAATAGACAGGGGGAGGTTAAGAATGGTATAGGAAATGTAGAAGCCAAGGAACTTATCTGTATGACCCATGGACATGAACTAAAGGGGGAGAATGTGGGTAGGAGGGGGTGTGCAGGGTGGAGGGGAATAAAGGGGGGGAAATGGGGCAACTGTAATAGCATAATCAATAAAATATATTTTAAAAAAGACTGAATGTGAGACACATTATATAATCTGCCTGTTACCTCTTATCAGTTAAATGGGGATAATAATAGTGACTATCTTAAAGGGCTGCATGCAGATCAACTGAGAACATGTCAAGTGCTGAGACTAATACTTTATTAATTACAGTAAGTGTTAGCTTTGGTGCATATCCTACTTCTACTACTTAATTAACTGTCTGACAATGGGCAAGTTACATAACTCACCTGTAAATCAGTTTTCCCCATTTGTAAGTGGGAGTCAGAAATACTTATCTTGTAGAGCTATTGTGAGGATTTAATGAGATAATGCATAAAGCATTCAGCACAGTGCCTGGCATACAGTAAATCTTCAATACATGTTACCTAAGGGCCTATAATTTCTTATTCACAATTGCAAAATTTAAAAACATCTGAAAATCAAGTTCTTTTTATGATACCACAATTCATTTGGTAGTAAAATGTGACCTAAGCTCACACTTGGGTATTCATGTCTAGTCTGTTCCATTTAGGGTAGGCACTCATATGTTTTGCTAAAGAAATGATAACATTTTGAGCAAGAACCATTGGGGATACTTGTGATGCACACCATATGTGCTACAGTTCCTTTCTAAAGTGTGAAATTTATACCTAAATTTAGAAGGTAATCTGGACCCAAGGGTTTAAACAAGAAATTATAAATTCCTTGCAGAAAATAATCTGTTATTATTATTATTCACTGTCTCGTTATGAAAAAGAATATATATAGCACTCAAATAATTTAATTTACCAGGGTTTTTTTCCATGGTGGCAACTCAAGAGAACATCCCAGTTTCAAATCACCTGGGATGATAAGCTAATCAAGAACAGAACAGAATATCTGATGTTTCTCAATTATACACACACACACATGCGTATATAAGCTATCAAGAAACAATGAGGTATTCTATAGAAATTTTCATAAAAACTGTTAAAGTAAAAAAGTTTCAGTATTTAGAAAGATTAGACTTTAATATCTGAAATGTTTCACTTTCCAGGCTATCTCAGTTCTCCATGGACACCCAGGTCAGTGGGAACTGGGTGTTACCTCTGAGCTTATAACTTGCATTTCCTAATATTTTGGAAACTCTGTTGATAGATAGACCTAAGATATAAAACTTAAGGTTGAAGTAGGTAGGTGGTCTCCATGGCCACTTGCAGATTTAAAATTCTCTACTCATGTTCTTCATGTTTATCCCTCAGAAAATTACTCTGTTCTCATCTATCATGTCAGAATATCACTTCATTTAATTGATATACCTCTGTCTTTTTGTTTCTCTTAGTGCCATTTTTTTTCTGTATTTGAGATGACATGACAAGCCAGCATTAGATGAATATCTAACTGAACTGTTGTATTGCCTTTTTCAGCCAGCTCTGAGGTAAAACCTTGAGCCCTGCAGTAAGGGTTCAGGTCATGGCTGCTCCATGCATGTGCTCTATGTCACTGTCTATGCCCAAGGGGTGCTGGGGTGGGGACTGAAGCGGGCCACGGGACAGGGCAGGTGCACTCCTGTCTGTAGCTCTGACCCACACAATACTGACTTTCTCATCCTGGCTAGTTACCTTTATTTTTGGTTTTAGAAAGTTATACTAGCTCTTGTGTGGAGAGCCAGATTTAAGGTGCTAACAACATAAATTGATATAAAACTCTAAATATAACGAGACTGGTTAAAACAACTCTGGAAAATAGGCCTGATAGCACCAGCAGACTGAAGATCCAGCATTCTATCTACGTTAAACTTGAAAAGTAAAGCCATTGCCTTCACTTCCAAAGCTGTCAGCCCAGAAGCTGTGCTGAAGGTTTCTGCACACCATAGGAAGGACAGACTTCCAGAGAATCTGCCATCAGAGAGACTAAGCCTTTCATCTTTATTTATTTATTTTTTTGAACAAGCATACTGTAGAACATAATTACAAAAATAAGGTGCTTTCTTCCTGTAGTTATAGTAAACTTAGGAAAAACAGTGAACTGTAAAACAAACCTAGAGAACAAGAAGGGGAAGACAAAGGTAATTTTTTTTTCAGATTTTGATACTTTTGTCTTTCTGCTGCTAAAGGATGGAGATAGCATTGTACAGATTTAGATCTGCCACTCTGGGTTTATAAAACAGTGTCACGAATATGACCCATCCAGCAGTGACACATGATCCCATGTGACCCCAGCCAATAATAATAGCACTAGAGATACTAACACTTATGAAGCAATCACCCTGTGCTCATTTCATTTCTCCAACTACAGGACATGGAGCTGGGACTGGAACCAGGGAATCTGACTCTAGAGCCCACCCTCCCCACACTATTTCAGATGAAGCAGGAGGAGCTGAAGAAAGGTACGCGGCAGCCTAATCAGATGGCCAATTTCCAGAGCAGTTAGGGAAAGAAACCATAGGTGAAAAGCCCGTCAGCACACATGTAGCTGAGGCTTCTCTGTCTAGGACAGGCACCAGGAAGCAGATTTGTCTGCTGCATCAAGTTGTCTAAGAAGATCTGTCTACTCACAAGCCCAAAATAAGGACAAAGGCAGAGAACTTCCCAAACACACTTGAATTGACTTTGCTTTTTGGGAAGTACAATAGGTAGTGGAAAATTATGGTTCTAACTTTTAGGGTTTGGGAAAATGAGTCCTTGTGATCATGGAAGCAAGGTTCCAGCCAATGTATCCCACCCAATTCATTCCTTCATTCCACAGCCAAACCCATCCCCACACCAGCGGATAGCATTTTATCTTCCATTCTCTACATATCTGTGCACTCTCAGAAACGAGTACAACTATGTTTCCAACACGCCATGAAACAAGGGCACTATTTTAAAGTCTTGATTACAACCCATTGTGTTATTTAATGCTGCCACAACTACCATAACCCCCCATGCAGCTAGTTTATAATTTGGCAATCAAATGCCTCAGCAGTGGCCACATGAGAAATTTTGATCCCCATTACTAAACTGTTCGTCCTTAATTCCTCTGCATACAACAGTCCTGAGGCCCACAGGTTTTTCAATGCATTTGTATGTCATACCACACCTCAAAGTAATGAAAAACAGTTAACACAGATGCACATAGCCATATTTATTTTACAAATATATGTAAGGTATTATATTAGGTCCTGAAGCAAAGACAAATACCAGATTCTGTGTCTGTATTTCTGCTCTTTGGGGGACTACTGAGAGGAAAGAAGCTCTGGGAAGATGAAATTCAGAAGCAGATATGTACACAGTGGTGAAATGGGGTAGACAATAGGCTATGTCCTTGGCTTCCTGCTCCCTCAGCAACAAAAAACATTTACACAGCTATATGATCCAATGGAAACTTTCTGGGCTTTCTGATGCACTTTCAGAACTGGATAGGAAAGGAATGTGGGAAGCAGGGGCAGGAAACATTGGTGATGTTTTGATGTTAACAAACAATAATCCACAGAAGGGAGGTAGTACACAGCTAAAGACAAGAAAGAGAACTTCTAGTCCCATCAGCAGCTGGCTAGTCAAGGCCTGGGAAATCTCTTTGGGCCCCGTGTTCTTAAACTGTAAAGAGAAAGCTCTGGATCTTTGTGGCCCTGAAATACTGCCAAGAGCCTCAGCCATGCTGAGCCTCACTCTGAAATTCAAGCACTTTCTCCTTCTAGCTGCTGCACTGGGCTCACCTGCTCACTAGTCACTTTCCACAAGTGGATTAACAACTTCAAGGCCAGGAGAACACCATCTTTACTGTTGCCTATGTTTGGCCTCTTACCATACCTGCTGGTGCTCTGTGAATATTCAAATGAGTACAAATGAAATGCCTAGAAAATCAAAAGCTGATGACATAAAGTAGAAGACTGATGTAAGTGATGGTCTCCCTTATTATCAGATTGATCCCATGCCAAACAGAAAGCACCCCAAAATGTCATTCCCTTTAAAAACAACTAGGTTAAAAAAAAACAAAGAATCATCTTCTGTCAGGTTAGACCTTTGGAACTTTTTGTACCAAAAGATAGGCTGAAGTTCCACAGGCACTAGACTCAAGAATGTGACCAGAATAAAAACAGCTTTGTAGCCAATGAAGTTGAGCATATTTCTAAAATTTATGCTTATAAGTTCCTTAATGTCAACTCAAAAGAAGTCATGTGGGCCAATATTTCAGCTTCTCTGAGGCCTTTGTCAAGAACACTTCTAAAGAGATTCTTTTGATGAACACTTTCAATTATAGGAGCAGCAAATGGTCTTTTTTTTTTTTTTTTCTGGTAAAATAAAAATGGCCTTACACTTGCATTCCCTTTAGTTCAGGCATTTCTTTCTGGCAATGATTCAACTACCTCACCAAAATCATTTTATGGAATATCGAAGAGGAAAAAGTAATGTCACTCCAGTTTTATTTTAAATTTTAAAGCACAAAGAAAAGTCTTCTAGATCAGGGGTGTCAAATTCATTTTCATCAGGGGCCACATCAGCCTCGTGGTTGCCTTCAAAGGACCAAATGTAAATTCGGGACTATACAAATGTATCTGCTCCTTAACAGTTAAGTGAGAACTTGGTGTTGCTGCCAGGTAGAAACTAGGTGCCAGGCCGCAAACAAGGTGGAGGGCTGGATTTGGCTTGTGGGCCTTGTGTTTGCACCTGTGTTCTACATGCTTAGAAAAAGAGACCCACTAGTAAACAACAAACTGTCTACTCCTTGTGGATCAGTCCAAGGAGGTCTGCTGGACAGACATGGATCTGGGGACACCAGGACTTGACACCTGGCTACCCAAGTTATAGTCAGGCTGTTTGCCCAGGAAAGGTGTGGGGACATTCTGAACGCTGCAGAGCTGCTTGCTATCATTCTTTCTAATAAATAGGTATTGGTATAGTATTTTTTTTTAAAGATTTTATTTATTTATTTATTTATTTTGAGAGAGGGAAGGGAGGGAGAAAGAGAGAGAGAAACATCAATGTGCGGTTGCTGAGGGTCATGGCCTGCAACCCAGGCATGTGCCCTGACTGGGAATCAAACCTGCAATGCTTTGGTTTGCAGCCCATGCTCAATCCACTGAGCTATGCCAGCCAGGGCTGGTATAGTATTTTTAAAATTTGTGTGCACTTTAGAATCATCTGGGTATCTTTTTAAAAGTCCAAAACCCAGGCCATATCCCAAACTAATAGTCTTTGATGGTGGCACAGACATGTATTTTTGGAAGTTTCCAGTTGATTTCAAATGTGCAGGTAAGTTTGGCAACCAATGGATTAGTGATTAAAAGTTTGTATTTACACACACACACACACACACACACACACTGGAAACCAGGAGTTCTTGCAGGATGAGCGCAATGGGGAAGGTGTTCTTTGTCCCAACAATAGGGAGCAGAAGCGAGTCATGGTTGTCCTTGGGCTACACCCTTCAAAGTCCACACTGGTTCAAGGGGAGTCCAACCCGTGGCGTATGGGCCGCATGTGACCCAGGATGGCTATGAATGTGGTTCAACACAAAATCGTAAATTTACTTAAAACCCTTTGTTTGCTCATCAGTTTTTGTTAGTGTTTGTGTACTTAATGTGTGGCCCAAGACAACTAATCTTCCAGTGTGGCCCAGAGACACCAAAAGGTTGGACACCCCTACTAGGGTGTGCTGGACTGAAAGAACTCTGTATTCATTTCCAATGATAAAACTGGAGTTTTCTAGTGAAAAAAACATTATACTTCTGGAAAACTGGGAACTTGACAGTCTCCCAATACTTAAAGAGTTTTCTGATGAGTTTAGTGGTGGTGTTGATATTCTTCATCTACTTCAACCAAAGTAAGCTATTACAATAGATTGACTACAGAGGCCGATTGAAATTCCAGGTCTTTTATAAGCCAGACATTAAAGAGGTTTGCAAGAACATGAAACAATGCTACTCTACTCAATATATACATTTTTTGCAAATATAGTTATTTTATAAAAACATACTACCTTAATATGTAATGACTTTATTATTGGTATTTAAAAATGAATCAATAAATACTGTAACAATTCCTTCATTTTAATTTATAACCCAGTAAATATAGATTGATATAATCCACAAAAAATGTTCTTTGGGATCCCTAATAAATTTTAAGAACATAAAGTTTCCTAAAACCAAAAAGTTTGAGGACCACTGTTACAAGACAATTGGAAAAAACTAACAATGTCAGGAAGAACTCTTGTTTTGTAAACTAATGGGAAAATGTAAGTTTTACATTTTGTGTCCTTAGACCTACCTTACAACTCTGGAATGTCTTACTTTGCCTCCCACCTTTTACTCCCTTTTCAACATGCTTCTCCCTCCTTCATGGGAAGAGGCTGCTAGTTGTCCCCCAGTATCCATTCTTTCATTCTTCTATAGTAAAAGCACCACAGATATTTATCTGGCACATGACTGCCTGGGAAAAAAAGAGACTGCATTTTTGGCCTTGTAGCTAGGTGTAGACATGAAATTAAATTCTGGCCAATGGAGTATATGTAGAAATGGTGTACATGACTTCTAGAAAGTGTTCTTTATTAAAGGGAAGGAGCATGCTTTCCTTCTCTTTTTCCTTTCTGCTAACTGAAATTAGTGGATTTAACGGTGCTACAATATTAGACCATGTGGAAAAGAATGACAACCTATGGTTGGGATATTTGGAAACTGGAGGGAACTTGGATTCTCAATAACTTTATGGAACTGCCAATCTAACTGATATGATACCAAAAGAGTACATCAACATTTCCATAAATCTCAAGATGGCTTGTGCATATGGTACTCTCCCGTGGGGGGCAAAGAGCTGATATCGACATACTAGTTATTTCACTACTAGAAAGTTCTACTAAGCAAAGTGGCATGAAGGTGGTCCGAAGGAATTACTTCTAGCTGCCTAGAAACAACTAACTGGTCTTGAATACTACTCATGTAGCAAGAATTCTGACTGGTATTTTCTTATTCACTTGTCAAATCATCTGAATTTATGATTTCATTCTATGCTAATTCTTTAGATTGGACCAGTGACCAATGTCAACCTGATGAAGGTCCTGCCTTACGCCAAAAACCAAAGCAGCCTGCCCCTAACAAAGTCTGTACTAATGTGATTTCCATTAGCACAGGCAACTTATCTCAGGAAAGGACAGAGGACTAGAAACAAAATGAAAGCAGATTTAACTACTGATAATATTCACTGCTCCATGCCAGGACCCTTGCTAAGTGTTTTCAAACATATTATCTCACCAAAGGTTTACAACCATCCTTACAGGAAGTAGGTATGTTTTTGTATCTGTGTTACATACAGACTGATTCACACTGGATTATTTCATTTTATTATATCACTTCATTCATAAATACATCAGAATGAATTTCTAAAAAAACCCCAGCTTTTAAAAAATAACAGTAAAGTCATTTTCATATATAAAAATAAATATTAATTCCTTAATAGTATCAAATACCTCCAACTTTTAGTTAGAGTAAGAATTCTAATATGCTACATGTTTTACTACATGTGTCTGAAATCTATTAATTCACAGGATACTCTTCCTCCTCCTCCTCCATTTCTCCTTGCAATTCAGTTGTTAAACTAGGTTGTTTTTTCCATAGAATGTCACCACATTTTGGATTTTCATGATTTTATTCCTCTAGTGTCTTTTGACAGGTTGCTCTGCCCTCTGTATTTCCTGAAAACTAGTAGTTCTGCTGGAGAATTGACCAGATTTGAGTTCAATTTTTTGATGAGGATGTGTTAAGCGGTGGTACGCCTTTCTTACTGTGGTGCAAAGGCTGATCAATGAATTCAGGTGTTGTCAGGTTGACCCAGTCACCAGGAATTTCCCCATCAATTTTTCATCTGATAGATTTAACAATCATTTGGTGACCTTTACCTAGATTTAATCTATCATTAGGGATGGTAAAATGATGACATTCTTTTTTTTTAAAGATTTTATTTATTTATTTTTAGAGAGAGGGGAAGGGAAGGAGAAAGAGAGGGAGAGAAATATCAATGTGTGGTTGCCTCTCACGTGCCCCCTACTGGGGACCTGGCCTACAACCCAGGCATGTACCCTGACTGGAAATCGAACTGGTGACCCTTTGGTTCGCATGTCAGCGCTCAATCCACTGAGCTATCCCAGCCAGAGCTGACATTCTTTTTTTTTAAACCAGGGTTACTGAGGTATAATTCATACAGAATAAAATTTATCCGTTTAATAGTAGTATGAGTTTTGACAAATATATGAAGTCATGAAATTACCACAAAAGTCAAAATATAGGATGGTTCCATCATCCATAAAAGTTCAGCAGTAAATCCCTTCCTTCCACCCCCCACTTCTTGGCAAACGACGATCCATTCTGGCCTTTCTAAAATGTCATATAAATGAAATCTGCATGTTTGATGTCTAGCTTCTTTCACTTAGCACAATGCTTCTGGGATCATCAGTAGCTACTCCTATCACTACTGATGCAGTGAGCATCAGTAGTTCTTTCCCTTTTTATTACTGAGTAGTAGTGAATGTATGGATATAACCACGATTTCTTCATCTATTCATCAACCAATGGACATTTCGGTTATTTCCAATTTTGAGCTATCATGAATAAAGTTGCTATGAACATTATTGTACAGATTTTTGTGTGAGATTAAGTTTTCAATTCTCTGGTAATTGGTTAGAATTCTGTATGTATGTAAGAAATAGTTAACTGTTTTTCAAAGTGAATGTACAATTTCAGATTTTCACCAACTAGTTCTTCCATATCTTCACATTTATTTGGTACTGGAAGTTTTTAAATTTTTTTATTTTAGTGATTCTAGTGGATATGCTATGGCAGCTATCATTTTTAACTTGCTTTTTCCTGATAACTAATGATTTGAGTACCTTTTCATATGTTTATTGGCCAATCTTGTGTCATTTTTGATGAAGTGTTTACTCAAATGTTTTGTCTATTTCAAATGAGAGTGCCTCTTGAGTTAAGAATTACATTATGTAGTTATCATTTTATTATTGTATTTTTATCTTAGTTTTTCTTGAAGATATCTCTTTAACATATCCTGTAACACTGGTTTGGTGGAGATGAACTCCTTTAGCCTTTTCTTGTCTGAGAAGCTCTTTATCCCTCCTTTGATTCTAAATGATAGACTTGCTGGGTAGGATAATCTTGGTTGTAGGTCCTTGCTTTTCATCACTTTGAAAATTTTATGTTAATCTCTTCAGGCCTGTAAACTTTCTGTTGAGAAGTCAGCTGACAGCCTTATAGGAGCTCTCTTATACTAAGTACTTATCTCTTGTTACTTTTAAGATTCTCTCTTTGTATTTAACCTTTAACATTTTAATTATGATGTATCTTGGCATGAGCCTCTCTGGGTTTGTCTTGCTTGGAACTGTCTGTGCTTCCTTAACTTGTATGTCTACTTCCTTCACCAGGTTAGGGAAGTTTTCTGTCATCATTTCTCCAAAGAGGTTTTTAATCCCTTGTGCTCTCTCTTCTCCTTCTGGTACTCCTCTGACATGGATGTTGGTATGCTTGATGTTGTCCCAGAAGCCCCTTAAACTATCCTCATTTTTAAAAATTATTTTATCTTTTGGCTGTTCTGATTGGGTATTTTCTGCTTCCTTATCTTCCAAATCACTGATTTGATTCTCTACTTCATCTAGTTTCCTATTTCCTATAATGTAGTCTTCATTTCTGTTAGAGTATTCTTAATTTCTGGCTGGCCCTTTTTTATGTTTTCTATCTCATTTTTACGTCTTTATTAAAGTTCTCAATGAATTCATCTACTCTTCCCCACTGAGCGTCCTTATAATCAGTGTTTTGAACTCTGCATCTAGTAGATTTCGAGTCTCCATTTTGTTTAGTTCTTTTCTGGAGTTTTGTTCTGTTTTTTTCTCTTTTTCTGTCTTTTTTCTCTTGAGGAGACATGTCTGTTTGTCTCCTCAAGTTGGCAGCCTCCCTGTGTTTGCTTCTATGTATTAAGTAGATCTGCTATGTCTCCAGGTCTTGGTAAAGTGGCCTTACATAGGAGGCGCCCTACGGGACCCAGTGATACAGTCTCCCTGGTCACCTGAGTGGGGTGCTCTAGGTGTGTCCTTTGTGTGGGTTATGTGTTGCCTCCAGCTGTAGTTGAAACTTGACTACTTTCGGCACATTAATGAGGACTGACCTTAAGGCTGCTTGGTTGAGAGGAATGACCATGATTATAGCGGAGGTACTATTGGGCAGGGACTGACCCCACGGAGCAGGACTCACTTTAGCAGGGCTCTGGTGCCTGCTGAGTCTGCCCTCTGGGTGTATCATTTGTGGAGGCGGTTGGATAGTGCTTTGGTGTGGTCTGAAGCCAACCACCAGGTGTGTTAGTTCTGGGTCCTCTTGGGACAGGATCTGGTGCAGGCCAAGGTCAGCTGCTGCCTATGACAGGCCTGGGGTCACTTTGTATGAGCTACAAAGTGATCTGCAGAAGGCTGTCACTTGTGCTGGGCTTAGAGGTGCCTGGGAGAGGCTAAGCTGAGAACCAAGGCCAGCTGCCACTATTGCCTATTTCAGGGCCACTTATGGCTGAGGCCAGCTGCTGCTTGTTTGGGGTTTGTGAACCTTTAAGACATTTTAGGAAAGTTCCCAGAGTGACCCAGAGTGAGTCCCCATTTAGAGTTCCTACTAAATGACTCCAAGTAGTCATTTGTATGGAAAAGTCACTAGAAGTGGCTTGGGGGAACTTGCAAGTTGGATGGTGTGGGGTCTCAGGGAATCATCAGGGCAGGATGAATGTGTTACCTAGGTTGATAGAATCTCAGACTCGGAGCCTGCCTGCACCTGCAGGCTCTGTGAGGAGGGCCTTAACAAAGGATAATGCAGCTGCTAGCACTTCTGTCTGGGAGAAAGCTGCCCCTCCAGCCCTCACCCCAAGGTCAGATAATTTAGTTCCTCTTTACACATCCGCAGTACTTTTCAAGCTGCTGCCCCAGTACTGGAGCTTAGACTAAGTGAGTCAATCACTGTGCATGTGTGAGTTACCCTGACTCAGTAAGTGAGTCAGTCCATGCTTTTAGAGGAACACCTGGGATTCCAGAAGCCCTCCATCTCACTTAGCCACCATTCCTGCTGGTTTTCCCAACTAGAAGTTACAGGGATTTCTCTTCCTGGCACTGGAGCTCAGGGCTGGGGGACCTGATGTGAGGTTGGAACTCCTCAATCCTCAGGGGGGACCTCCACAACAAAGATATCCCTCTTTTTCTTAATGGCCACACCATGGCTGTGGCGCCTGCCTCTTCTGAATGTCTGCCCCTCCTACTAGTGTCCATGTGGCTTCTTCTGACTATCTTTAGTTTGGAAGGGAGAGAGAGAAACATTGATGTGAGAGAAAAACATCAATTGGCTGCCTTCTCATATGCACTCCAACTAGGGATCAAACCCGCAACCTGGATATGTGGCCTGACCAGGAATCAAATCTACAACCTTTCAGTTATTGGATGATGCTCCAGCCAACTAAGCCACACTGGCCAGAACTATATCCTTAGTTTTGAGACTTCTATTTAGCTAGTCTTCAGGTGGTTCTCAATGATGGTTGTTCTGTAGTTTAGTTGTAATTTTGATGTGCATGTGAGGAGGCGAGCACAGCCTTTACCTAATCTTTCATCTTGACAGTAATTCTAATTTTATATTTTACTTTTTTAATGGTTCACAGCACTCCATTGTAGTAAATTTTAAATTCTAGGTAAGAGATCTAAAATCAGCATATTTATTGAATGTGAATGCTATTGCTAAAGTAATGCTTAAAAGAGAAGACTTGATCCTTAGGACTAAATTTTCCTTTGCTTATATTACTAAGTTTTAACCAGCTCTATTTTGTATAGAAACTGCAAAGGTAAACTTTAATTCTACATGGCTGAAATGTCACATAATCAAAATACTTACAATTAGAATTATTTTAAGTAAAATTTAATTTACTAATGACTATAATTAAAACTGAATTCTTAAATAATGAACACTGACATATAACATTACTCTCACATAGGTGCCTTTAGGCACAGTAGTATCTAATCTATACGTCTCCTGGGGATTTGGGAACCAATAGGATAAAACCATGGCAGGGATTCTTATAAACATCCCCCTGCCCATTTCATGTTATTAGAGTTCCTCAGCATCAGCCTCAGTGGTATTCTCTTCTACTTGCCTCAGGTGATTTCCTCCAAATCCATGGTTTTATGTTCCCTTTATTTGCTAATTAAGACTTTTCTCTTTAATATTTTAAGTTTTAAGGAGTATTACTCAAGCACTTACCAGCCCATGGGTCCCATTGTTTCTGCCCTTGTTTTCCCACGTTTTGCCTCTTTAAGCAGTTCTTCTATTGCTTTCCTGATGGGAAAAAAGAAGAAATTTGAGAGGTAGTCACCCCACTAAATTCTGAAATCAATCTATCCCACTTATGTGACCTTGGGAAAGAAACAGCTCTGAAACACAAAATTTCAAAATTGGGGAAGAAATTTTTAAAAATGGTTGATAATTTTGAATACACAAAGATTAAAAAATGTACTTTTTATGGGAAGGGGAAAAACATGGAAAAGAAAACTAAAAGCAAAATAACAAACTGTATCCATGTTTAAATGTCCAAATGAATTATTATTCTAAGAAATACAAATTAACTCAAAAATAATGAATCTGTTTTTTGCTCACCTGTTAGTAAGGGAGTAGCAAAATAGATATTCTTTTCTCTATCATTTGGGACCAAAGCTGATATAACATTTCTGGAGGACAATTTGACAACTGGATAAAGGACCTTAAAAATAATGCATACCTGTTGACCTAAAAATTCCACTTTATCCTATGAAATATTCAAATAAGTATGCAAAACCATATGTATAGGGATACTCATTAAACAACTTGTTATCAACTAAAGAAAAATAATAAAAACCTTGAATGTTTACTAAGAAAGACTTAGCGAAAAAATAATGGCATACCCAGATAGAAGATTAGGCAGTTATTAAAAATGAAGACAAATGAATACTTGGCATACAAAGACATTCATTAGATATTTAATAAATAAAGCTGGAAACAAAACATACAAAACAATGTACAGGGGTTGGCAAAATTAGGTTTACAGCTGTGAGTACAAGAAAACAGTTTATTCTTGTATTATTATTGATTATGAACAACTGTAAACCTACTTTTGCCATTCCTGTATGTAATTTTATTTGAAATTTTACTTACATGCATATATTTCATAGAAAAACATTTGGAGAGATGTAATCAATATAGTAAACTGAGTCTTGGGGTGCTTTCTAGTTTTTTGTTTGCTTCTCTAAATCTATTTTTTCTAGAATGAATCTTTATTATCTGTGTAATTATTATAAAGAGATTAAAAAAATCTGAAAACTTATTTACTAACCATATCCTGGGACTTTACTATGTCTGAGATACTATGCAAGATGATATAGGTAGTAAAATACGAAGATGATCATCCCTGATTTTATTACTTCTGACACATAAATAATAAAGTTAAGAAAAAAAGAGGTATAAAGGTACAAACAAATGTAATCCAAAGACAAAGTATGAATCTAATCAGAATGTTTTGAAATTGGGTAACTATATATTGATTCTGTATAAAAACATATAATTATACTGTTACAGTATTACTATAGATATTGTTTATATAATTCTCAAATGATATTAACATCTTGTTAGTTATAAACTAAAATGTTTTATTTTATATTGATTTTTATTTTAAGTATGTGCATAGCTTAAAAAGAAAAATATTTAAAGACTTGTAATAAAATACAGTACATAGTCTTCTGCGTTACCCTTTCTTATCCACCCACCCCAAACAATTTCAATTATTTTTTATCTGTTTCTTTTGATATTGACTTCCATATTCCTAACAGTATGCTTTCAAACTATTTCAATACCCTCTTAATCTCCAATATATACATGTGGCTATTTTTCTGTAACATTTAAAAAAAACTTTTAATAATAATGAGATCTTTAAATAGTGCCTTTTCTGCTAACTCGGCAGCATGACACTTAAAAATTTTTTACTTATTTTTAGAGAGAGGGGAAGGGAGGGAGAAAGAGAGGGAGAGCAACATTGATGTGAAAGGGAAATATTGATCAGTTGTTCCTAGTATGTGCCCTAACCAGGGACTGAACCCACAACCAAGGCATGTGCCCTGACCAGGAATTGTACCAGCGACCTTTTGTTTTGTGGTACAACATTCAACCAACTGAGCCATATTGGTCAGGGCAGCAGCATGACACTTCCTAGTCCATCCTGGGAGGGCCCACTGACAGTCGGTGAGGAACTGAAACACTGACCAACTGAGAGCGACTTCTTACCCTGAACTCACTCAATTGGATTATGTTTCACAGGCCAGCCTGCTGGTATCATGAGTAGATAAATGCATCTGATTACCACACGCTTCCCCTTCTACCTCTTTAAAATAATAATAATACAACCTACTAATGTGATCTGAAGGCTTCATCTTATACAGTATTTCATGAAAAATTTATCCTATCCAGCTCCAAAACAGAGATCCCTTTTCACCCTTATAGATGTGAGTACAAAATATCAAAGGGTAAAAATATTCCAAATACCCTACTCCCATCAATTAGTGTGGTAGTTTTCCAAATAAAAACAGGCAATCAATCATGGTCGGGTTCACCCATGTGCTCTCTCTTTTCCTGACAACAAAAGCAGTTAAAAAATCGTTAGGGAAAAACTTGTTTGGACAGTTCCCCAATATAAACAAACTATGTATCCATTACAAATAAACTAGAATACATTTTCTCATAAAAACTCTGCTAAAATTCTTGGCTAGCTTTCTGGACCAGCCCACAAAAGCTACTTTGCTTTGCAACACAGCTGAAATGCTGCATGCCTGCAGGAAACAATACTAAGTCAGGAACCTTGCAAGAACCCTGAAGGTATATTCTAGGCACAGTCAAGAGCTATGAAGTTTAACAGTGATTCTTCTGCAGTTTTGATTTATTTAAAACTATCTCCAGCACTGTTACTATCTATCATGATTAAAGAAACCTTCTGATCTACAACTACAATTAAAGGGAAAAGAAGGTATATAAGAAAGACTGCCAGGGGTGAAATGAATTCAATTGTGTTGAAAGATGGTAAAAGGTGGGGCTCAGATTGGGTGGAGATGGCTTTCAGTCAGCCAGTCTTCTCATGGGTGAAGCCCACAGCAAAGAAGCAGTACCCCATATCTGTGGTTGGGGTAGACCCAAGTTATGGATTTGTAATTGGTTTGACTAACTTACCCAAGGTAATATTGCTAATGATCACAGAAGAGGAGGAACAAATCAAAAGGTTTCATGTGTTTATGGCTATGAATTTCTTGATCTTTCTATTATACTTCTGGTCTCTTCCACAAATATTTGCAGAGCAAGTCCTGGAGAAGGCATTTTGTCTTTATTATTAAAAGAGGCAAAAACTAAAATACATTAAAAAAAAGAGAGAGAGAGAGAGACCCAACAGGCTCACCACTGTTTCTGCACTCATTCAAGAACTGAGTGACGTGTTGATCCTGGAGGGGCAGAAGGAATGAAGGATTGCTCAATACCTTATCCTAAACATCTGAGCTTCACTACCTTCCACCCCAAATTCTCCTGTACAAGCTCCCCCTGCAAAGCTTTACTTACAAGAAGGTAAACAACAATTCCTAGCAATCACGTATCCTCTCACTGAAATAACGACATCACCTTCAAAATTAAGGAGGAAACATAGAAAGTCATAGAAGGTAGTTTCCCCCCCCACTGTAGCCTGGAACTTTTGCTAATGAATTCCTGAGTAAGGAAATAGCAAGTCCAGTTTCTACTGCACATTTTCACAGAGGATAAATACTTAAATTATCAAAGCTTATGAAACATCAACATCATGAAACAAGATGGTTTTCAATGAGATGATGAAACAGGGTGTTAACTAAAATTAAAATACAGGAAAAGCAAACAGTAGAAAAATACGTAAGAAATGAACATGAACAATTATAAGACAAATTTAGTTATAGTTACAGTAATTTTTATACTTATAACTTTTAAATATCTTCAGGGTTTCTTTGTAAAACAAATTCATTTCATTAGAATATGAAGTTCAACACAGACAAGAAGTCCAAGAAAGCTACGTCATTAAGCAGACATTTTTCTGGGCATAGGAACAAACTACAGTCAATTTTCAATGATACACCCTAGCTCAGCTTCTTCAGACCTGCCTATTTATTCCATTAGCCAGCTGGTACATGCTTAAGGAATGTAAACTAATCATAATAGCAGCTTAAATAAAACCCAAGTTGGAATGCAAATCTGGTACAAAATCATCTTAAATCCAAAGTCTAACAAATTAGTTTTGAGTTATCTGGGTCTGTGTTTCTTTTTATTCATACAAATCAACTGAAAGTCAACTATATCAGGATGTAGAAAGGGAGCAAGAAATTTAAGGCTACTAAAGTGATACATCAGAAATCTCAAGGTAAATACAGTAAGAATAGAGAGATTTTTAAAGAAATAAAATCAGAAAAGCTAAATATCAAGTAACTACTCAAAGAGACAAAGAGAGGGATCTACATACACTTTTAAAAAAGAGAGATTTTATTTTTTTATTTTTCAGAGAGGGGGAAGGGAGGGAGGAAAAAAGGGAGAGAAACATCAATGTGTGGTTGCCTCTCACATGCCTGCTACTGGGGACCTACCTAGTCTGCAACCCAGGCATGTGCCCTGACTGGTAATCGAACCACAATCCTTTGGTTCGCGGGCCAACAACTCTATCCACTGAGCCACACCAGCCAGGGCTACATACACTTTCTTGAGAAATGAAGGAAAGTTATGGACTGAATATTTGTGTTACCCCCAAAATGTGTATGTTGAAATCCTAACCCCAATGTGATAGTATTAGAGCCTTTGGGAGATTATTACATCATGAGGGTGGAGCCCTGATGACTAGAGCTGTGTTCTTATGTGAGACCCCCTAAGAACTCCCTGGCTATTTCTGCTATGAGTACACAGTGAGAAGATGGCTGTCCAAGAACCGGACTACAGGCTGTCACCACACATTGAATTTGCCCACACCTTGGTCTCAGACTTCTAGCCTCCAAAACTGTCAAAAATAAACAACCCAATCTGTGGTACCTATTCTAGCAGCCTGGATAGACTAAGATAGTTAGGAACATAAGACTGAACATTAGATGCTTTCTACATCGTGACTCCCTTAGTCTTTAAAAAGTCACCTTTGAACTAGCTTTTCACAAGACAGGTGGAAAGAGGTTCAAATACGACACTAAGCTGCCTAAGACTACTCTGAAGGTCTTGATGTGTTCAAACAAATGTGACTGGGTAACAAGCACACAGACTTAGAAAACCAGAACTGAGTGCAGCACCACTGGCTGCTCGTGACTGGGAGGCATCTGACAGGCCCAGCACATCACCAATGCTGAAGGTAACCAACTTACATCCACGTTGTCCACATTCACTACCATCAAAGCACTGGGCAGAATTTAAGAGGAACTTCATTATAATGATCTAAATTTCCTCCTATAATGGAATGCTAAGGCTTGGAGAAATTGAACAATTCACCTGATCTTCAGTAAGGATTTGCTATCAGACCACGACATTCTAACTAAAAAATATGGACAGATGGTTTGGATCCCTGCTGGTATCTGCAAACAGCTGCCTATAGGCTTCTGACCAGATGGCAGCATTAGTGGTTGTGATCATGCAGATCAGCAGAACCCATAGGACAAAGTCTGGGTGCTGTATTGCTTAGTACTTCAGGTGTAGATATAGATGAAGAAATTCAGGGCATCTTTATTTAATTTCAGAAAATATCAAACTGTCTGGGGTCACCTATCACCTATGAAGAAAGGTAAGAAAATTCAAGTTGTGGAAAGGGTTTATGAAGACAAGTAAAACCCTCCAGGGACAATGAGGTCATTTGGGAAATAAAGATAATTATTCATAGGTAAAAGATGGAGGTAGGAGAAGTTAATTCTGTAAGTTATGTTAAATTTAGCCAACCTCTATCAAGCACTTGCTTTGTAAGGTATGACGGTTTATACTGTAAGCGAGGCCCTTCCCTGAAGGGATTTACTACTGGTGACTGTGCATGTCGTTAATAAATGTGCTTTAGAAACAAATAATTGGATTACTTAGGGGAACGCAGGAAGTTCCAATACTTATTATATAACAAATGGGGCGAGTTGTAAAAAACGTTGCTTAATTTTTTAAAAACAACTTATGTCAACACACTGGAGGATAACAGGGGAACATGAATTTGAATGGAGCATTAACAAGAGTTTTTGACTTCATGCTAACATGGATTGAAGGGAAAAAAAAAGAAAGTAGTATTATAAGCAAGGCTGTGGCTTGCTTTTTCTTTCTTCTTCTTCTTTTTTTTTACTATGATGATAATAAGCTCATAGGATTGTTACAAAGATAAAATAAGGTATTTACTCAGATCCAGATGTTCTAAATTTTACCAGAAGCACAAGAAATGCGATAGATACTTTTCACTTGAATGAACTAGAGTTCAGGGAACTTGTTTTTTTTATCTTAGTTTTCCCTATGCCTATCATATGGTAGGTATTAAATAAAGATCTGAAGAAATGAACAGGTTCAGGGTGTGCGTGGAACATGCCCAAAATGCAAGGATTTAAAAATAAAAATATTGTATCTATAGCCAGATGGAAGAGGCAAGACAAAGAAGACAGGAGAGAAAAAGAAAAAACATGTCACTGGGCAAAGAAATGTGACAAAGGAATTGGTGGCCATTGGTTTCTTGTGCAATGTCCAGGCGTGGCAAAATTTGAGCAGGACCATGACAATCCCACATCAAAAATAATGTCATAGTGGGACACTACAGACACCGGCTAAAGACACTGAAACAGCTGTCAAATGAGGCAAAGCTAGGATTTTTCCTGTCAGGATTGAGATCTTTAATCCTCTAGGGCTCTTGGAAAATCTCCGCAAGATTTCCTATCTAGAAAATACTTTTCCCTCAGTACATTACCAATCAGAGATGAACTGCCTTTGTTTAGCTTTGAAATACCATTCTTTTGCTTCATTACGCAAATGGTTAAAAGCCCACTTCATTCACATATGTTAACATTCTCTAAACTACATCTTAGTGAAGATGTTCATTGTTCTTTAAAATGAAAGTGCGTTAGTGTTGGAGTCCAAGGATGCTAATACAGAAACCCGCAGATGTCAGAGTGAGGGCTATTGGCTTGTCTCTGCAAGGCCTCAGCCAGACACTGTAGGCCCTGTGGGATTACCACATTCCATGGCCTTAGCTTGGCTACTCTGGAAGCCCAATTTGGCTAGGACACTCAGCTCGACTGCAGACCCACAGTTGCCATTGCATGCAGAACTTTGCTTAGCCTACACTCTGTCCGAGTAGTTCTCCACTCAGCCACATTATTATCACTGGACAGGGATCAGATGCTCACTGCTCTACAAGCCTTTATTATCTCCCTGTGCGCTCCCCATCAATAGATGCAACTGCTCCTTTCTCTCAGGCCCACCAAGGGGCAAACAAAGTCCCACATACCATAGTTCTAAGTATTTAAAAGTTAAACTACAAAATATTAAATAATATATATTCCTCTCTGCTACCATAACAAATATACAACAAAAATAAAAACGTGTAAAGCTATGATTATTTAAAAGACTGAAAGTCAGCAAAATATCAAAGATGATAGAATTAACTAATTGTACTCATTGGTTATTCTGTTAATGAGTTGGTAATGAGTTGGGTAAATACAGATAAAATGAGACACATAATTCAGACCAGACTGTTGATTCCCAGAGGGGAGGGGATTTGGGGAGCTGGGTAAAGAGGTAAAGGGATTGGGAAGTACACATTGGTAGTTACAGAATAGTTCCAGGGATGTAAAGTACAGCATAGGGACTATAGCCAATAATATTGTGATAACTATGTATGGTGCCAAGTGGGTATTGGAAATATTTGGGGGGGAACACTTTGTAAACTACACAATTGTCTATCTACTGTGCTATATACCCAAAACCAACATAAAATAATACTGAAAGTAAACCGTAATTTAAAAAATAAAATTAATTAATTAAGAATGGGGAAAAAAGACACATAACTCATATATATTCCACAGATGTATGTTCTTTTCTTGATTTCAGCAAAATCACCAATTATATTGTTATAATCAAGATTCTTACATAAATTATGTTTATGGACTGTAATAATCTAAAATATTAAAAAGGAAAATGTAACTACATTCAATGTGAACAAAATTTGAATATACTTGTCAAATTGTAAATTAACCTAAACATAAAAAATTGAAAATCTAAATTTCATGTTTTAAAATTTCCCTGTAAAATAATAAGGTGGTTAATGAATCAGTATCAAAGTTCTTGTTGGATCTATGTAAACCTATACATGTACACATATATGAGTAATATGATTTAACATTATAAATATTAGCCTTCAAATATAACTATTTCTAATACTGTACTAAGTCATGAGAACCTCCAGAGCCATGAACTGAAATCCTAAGACAAGCAAGAAAATGGAAGCTTAGCACTATCAGGAAACAGTATTTTCTTACAGTACAATCTATTATATTCGTGCCAAAACATTTTTGACAAGTTAATGTGTCTTTTCTCTTCTAAACCACTTCCGTGGCTCAAATCCTTCCTGTACTCTAAAACAGTATCAGTTCCAAAGTCAACAGTGGTATAACCCAGCAGTCTCCATATATCCAAGCTTCCTTTTATTCAAGGATGCAGGTCAAAACATGAGGAGGGTGTTTTCTGGGTTGTGAATTGCACTGAGCACCGGATCCCCAGTGACAGAGGAACCTATTCATATTTGTATACATAAGGGGCTGCCTTTCTTGCCCAGATATAAGAAAATTCTCCTTTGAATATCAATATAATAAGCACTTAATATGTACCAGTAGAGATATGAAAAATAATGGCAACAATGCCTATGTACTTACTTCTTACAATTCCTCTATGTAACTTATTTTATAGACAAAGAGATAAGAAGAAAATAAGAGAAAGTTAAGAAACTTACCAAGGCCACAACAGCCAGTAAGTGATGGGGCTGTGATGTGAACCCAGGACCTTAATTAACCCTTACACTTAGTTAACCCTGTAGCTGTATTAAAAGGGATGACCCCGACCCTTAAAGACGCCCAGTCTAGTGAGCGAGGCAGGTAAAGATATATTTAAGAATAATTATTTGTAAAAATACTACTTTAAACATGAGGCCAAAGTAGTTGGCCTCATGTTCAAGTAGTTTCATGTGAGGGCTTTCCTATGGTGAGATGTGTTATGAACTGAGAAATAAGGTTTTCTTCTAAGAGCTAAACTAGTATGAATCAGCCCACATATTAACTGTTAACTGAAGAAGTTATCTCTCTGTAAGAATGGCCCAGTTCTTACACAGAATGAATGGGGATCTCAGTTCAGTTTAAAGGAAACTAATTTAAAGATGCTTTATATGTAGGAATTGTTTGAAACTACAATTCTCACCCTTATGGAAGGTAAACTGAACAAATACATACATAATTGCATATATATGTGTGTTTATTTGTATGTCAATGGCAGCAATATTTTACTGTACTTATTTGTATTTATGACAAGAACTGCTGTAATGAAGATAACACCATAGTCCCTTCACCTGGATTCTGACATTCTCACATGTCCATAGCTACCCTTTTCTAGGTGACCTCTGAGGGTGGGCCATTCTTTATATATATAAACTTAAATATATATATTTAAACTACTGAAACGTAAGTTGGGAGAAATAAAACCAAAGAATATAAAGTCAAAATAATTATTGAGTTCTTTAACTCAATGAAAGTATTTTGTGATATCCTGAAAAGGACAGATACTTTGAAGAACAAAATTGATGAAAAGAAAATTGCAAAAAAAAAAAAGTTTAAAGTCTAGGAAGATGGGTGAAGAAAGGAGCCAATATCACAACAGAGAAAAGCTAACATGGTGGCTGCTTGAATTTAATAAAGGACAAAAAATATGACAGAAATGTCAAATAAAATTCTAATTCAAAAAAAGGGAAAAAACACAATAATTGTATAAAAGAAAATATTACAATATTTAGAGGCCTCTAAAGTTGGCTGGCCTCTATGGCTTCCTTTAATGAGGGCTGAAGTTTGACATTCTATCCTTTGATAAACATATCACACACCAGAAAACCACCTCACCAAAAGCATGGACTGTAAACTATACTCTCAATCTAAAAAGAGCTTTATTTCGTGCAGTTCTCTGCAGACTGTCCTAAACAATGCTTCAGAGTATTTGGCTTTCAGCCCCAAGAATGGCCTACTCAGTAGAAAGTCTCATCAGCCCACTGAAGCTATTTTTTCAGTTGTGTCAAGAGTGGCAGGGCCCCCGCCTCCTCCCCCAGTGGGAGCAGTGGTTGGGCTCAACTGTAGTGGAGCGTTTGCCCTGAGACGGAGCCCCAGTATTGTGGTTAGAGGCCCTAAGGCAGGAAGTTGGGCAGCCCCAAGACCTCCAGAGTCAAGGGAGTATCCCCAACTAGCCAAGATGCAGGGGTTCTTACACCTTAGTGTATGAAAAGCCCCACCATACCAGATGGAGTGTGGGGCAAGGGGAAGGCAGACACATGCACCATAGAAATCAAAATAGCACACAGGGAGACACTGGACCAAAAAGGCCCATCAATCTAGCCTGGTGGTTGGGAGGCGGACCCACCTAAAGCTCCCAAAAGTTTGGTTAGTTGATTGGTTATTTTGAGAAAACCCCAGGGGAACAAAGAAGGCTCTCTTGCTATGGCTCTTTGCTCATGATCTGAACTTGGTTGGTGACCTAGCCTGTTCTCTCCGTGGACCTTCAGGAGGGAGCCTCTCTTACTCTTTTGCCCACCTGGTCATGCATTTGCCAGTTGGGTTCGTGTGCTCTCTCCCAGGAACACACGACCTTGTGGCCCCAACAGCCTCATGGCCCATGGCTCTCAGGGAGCCTGAAACAGGCAGCAGCTGGGAACAAGCTAAGCTACCTGCATGACTGCTTAGCAGCTGCCTGCGGACTCCAAAAGACGCTACTTTAAAATGAAGCAGGAACTCTGGGCAACTGGCTTTTGTTTTGGTCTTGCTGAGGGTTGGACTTTGTCTTGGTTTTGTGGAGGAGATCAGCTTTGAGACAGGGAGTCCACCATTCTCCCAGATAGTGCAGCACCTGAATAAAAACCTCTTTTGCATCAGCACCTGCCTCATGGGCTTGGCTTTTTCTGTGGCAGGCAGACAATCCCCCTTTTTTGGTTTGGTAACAATAAAGCTCTGATGCAATGCAAACATATTCTTATATATGCTAAATTCAGCAGCTCAGGAGGGACCACTAGAAAGGCTGCAGAGATAACTGAAGGGAAAGAGCCAGCACATGGGACTAACTAACCACTACAGGAGAAAAGTCCAAAGCATGAAAAATTCCATTACTGATCAATCCAACCTTTAAGTGTATATCACATCAACATATCAATTGCCAAAAGAAAGTAACAGCAGAGAGTAATACAATTGGTGACTTGGGCATCAGAAGCCAGATGCAACACAGTCAAGAACCAGCAAACTCTGAAGCAGACTTTACTATTCAGGTGTTAAATTACTGACATGTTATGATATAACCAAGAAAGGAAATATGAAAGCATGTTTTGGAGCAATGTTTCATGATTAACTTTACAACATATCAAAAACCTTAAACACAATCTTCCGTCCCTGTATTATTGCTATGCTTTAGGTTGCTACACATGTTAGAATCATCTTGTTTACCACTGACTCACAACCCATGCTTGCAGATGTAGTTGGACTGGCTGGAGCAATGCTAATGAAGAATTTAGACTGTGTTATACATGGAACGGACACCCAACTGAGAAAGCGGGGGAAATTATGAGAGACAGATCATCCCTATTACCCAAACAGCATAACTGGGCCTGCTCTCAAGGTCTGACAGTCTGATACTTACAAAAAGGGCATTGTGTTAATACAAATGTTTGGGACCATACTTTCACAACTGACTTGAAGTAGCCAATCCCTAAGTTCACAATTCTCCCTTAGCATTTACTTGATAGAAATTAAGCCATATTCCAAACTTCTATATGAATTCCTACACACTCAGTGTTCCAGAGAGATCCAAAGTCCAAGTATTTACAAGACTCTTTTTACTATGATATGCAAGGAAAGAATGGAGTTTACTAGTATGGAAAATGATATTTTTATGAACGAAGTATTAGTAAACCCATATCTGGGTTCTTAACCAGATACTCACTAACTCATTGACTCTTTTCATGGTTAAGGTGTATAAAAAGCAGTCCCATTTCCAACATGTTTCAACCTGAACTTAGCTGTAAACAAGAAGTACCGGTCAACTCAAATTGAACTCTTTGGAGAATATGCCTGGCAAAGCTTTTGTATCTTTATATGTACCTGAGGGAGGTAACATAGGCAACATTCTGGACATTAAAAGCTAAGCCTATTAAGAAGTCAGGTATACTTGGGTTCATGTCTACTAAGAAGCTGTATAACCTTAAGCTGGTTTCTTAACTTTTGCAAACCTACCTCAGTTTCCTTTTCTATAAATGCAAAAAAAACTACCTTGAAGCAGGATTGAACTGGTTTTTCCCACTTTGCTAGGGGAATCAGTCTTCTTACTGTAACAGTCACAGTTACGTATCTGTTAAGCTGTCTGCTTTTGACTAAGAATAAGCCCAGTTGGCTTCCTCATGTCCTGGCTTGTTCTGAAGCAGTGCTCTCTGATGGGGACCAACATTCTACAACAAGAAAAGAGAAAGGGAACTCTTGGCTTGCTTGCTACAAGTCTGGGCAGCAGGCAGAGACACACCTGCAGGCTGACACTTTGAAAGACAGACATTTTCAGCAGAATAGTATCTAATCATAATGCCCTAGAATCCCCAATTTTCCCATCCACTTAAGGAAAAAGTGTAATCTTTGCCATGTAAACAAATAAACAAAAAGCACAAAAAAACCTCTAGAACCAAGTCTGGAAAGTTTAGATTATAAGGTCTGATGCAGAACATAATCCAACTCATCTACTTTGACATAGAACATGATGATTGTATTCTTTATTTTCAACTTCAGGGAAAGAGATGATAATAGATGCTTATATCCCCAATTTAAATAATTTTTGAATAAAACCCTGTGAAGTATTCCAAACACCAGGATTTACATTTAAGTACGCAGGACAGAGTTAGCAAGCAAATCAGGGTCTGAAATAACTTCAGGTGAAGAATCTCAATGATGTGTAATACTCTGAGTTCCAATTAAAATTCATCTTGAGATCCCATATAATTTACCAAACACGGCAGTGAGAAATTGAGAGTTATGGATGAAATGCTCAGGAGAAATTCAAAGAAACTGATCAGTGATAAAGCTGTTTTTTTGTTACGTTACTAGTGACTTTAGGAAAGCCCCTTGGTAACCTACCTATGGCCTGGTTGCTGGGGAACCAACCAGGTGATTGAAGGGATGGAACTTTCAGTCCCATCCCCTGATCTGCAACAGAGAGGCAAGGAGCTGAGATTGAGTTCAGTCACCAATGGTCCATGACCACTGACTTAATGAAGTCTCCTTAAAAACCCCAAAGGATGGGGTGCCAAAAGCTTCAGGGTTGGTGAACATGGGGAGATTCCAGAAGAGAGGGCATAAAAACTCCATACCCTATCCCACATACTTTGCCCTATGTACCTCTTCATCTGGCTGGTCATCTGTATACTTTATTATATACTAATAAACCTAAGTAGATATTTCTCTAAGTTTCCTGAGCTGCTCTAGCAAATTAATTGATCCAGAAGAGGGGGTCATGGGAATCTCCAAGTTACTGCCAATTTTCCCACAAGCACAGGCAACAACTTTGAAAGATTTGCCTCTGAAGGGTCTGGGGTGTGTGTGGGGGGTGGTATGAGGTCTTGTAGGACTAAGCCTATAACCTGTGAGATCTGTGTTATCTCCAGGCAGACGCTGTCAGAACTGCTTGCCTGGTTGTGGCAGAAAACAATGGAGGCCTTTAACTGCTATCAGGTCATATAAAGACTGGGCTTCTGACAATTTCCTTCCAAAACAAGGTAAAGTGCATTTTTAAAGGCAAAATAAAACCTAAGTAAGCATACACAGTTCACCCTATTAGATTTTTTTTGAAATATTATTGACCTATGAACTCCCCAAATCTGAAACTATAAAGCACAGCAGGGTATACAGTAAGTACAAAGTAGAGTACAGATATACTGACAGCCAAACTTGGCTTAGGTTAGTTAGCTCAGCCACCTCTTCTTAGTTCAGGTTACCTCTCTGTACTCACAGACCCCTAACAGATCCATCTGTAAGGTTCACTAAGTTCCCACTGTGCAGGCTGCTTCTTTGGCACTGGGTCTTTGCCAGCTCTGGTCATGACCATCTTTAGCTAAACGAACTCCTAAGTCTGTCTCCTCCCTGAAAGTCCCAGACTGTTGTCATTTATATGTGACAGAGTATGGTGCTAAAGACCTAACATCACAAATTTGTGGCTTTCAACTCCAAAGCTTATAGAATAGTTATTTGTCTTTCAAATTCAAATTCAGCTCTTAGGATATTCAATGAAAAAACAACAATTATTTACTCATTTACAAGTATTTTTTGAGCATCTGCTATGAGTCAGGCACTGTTCTAGGGGCTGTATATATTGCAAGATGAAGGTGTTGGGGGAGGGGCTACAATGTTAAACAAGGTGGAAGAGCTAGAAAAAATGACGCCTGTATTCACAGCTCTTTGGTTCAACCTGATTGCAAACTATGAAGGCAGGAACCAAAGAAATGTATCTTTGCATGCCTAGTATCTGGGACACAGCAGGACTTCAAAAGAGCTGCTGAAAAAATGCATATATTCTATATTTTTCCACAGCAATGCTACTTTTGTAATAAATGGCATCAATGTATCGGACAGCAGGTCTGGAAATGAATGTATTATTTGACATTGGCAAAAGAGCAAACCTCAGAATCAAATCCTTTGAATTCTACCTCATGGTACCCAAAACAATAACCCTACAACTTTTCCCCTACTGGAATTCTGTGCAGACCAGATGCCAAGGATAATCAGTATCACTGTTTCATATTGCTGCTGCTGCAAAACAAAAATGTATTTTTTTTTCAACTTCAAGTGAGCAATATGCTACCTTTTATTTTAGACATGTAGCATGGGATAAAGGTGGTAGGGATGGCAGTATAAAGGTTCTTGGGGACAGAGAGCCTAAGAGAGAGAGAAGACATTAATGAAAAAGATTCCAAAGTACAACCACCTTTATCAAGGTTCTATAATACAGCTCACCCTCCCATGGAAACCACAGGAAAGGTGTGCTTCACTGCCTCATCAAATTTTTTTTTTCTTCTCAAAGCTTATTACTGTGGTGGGTGAGCATGCACATGTCATCTGATGAGCGCACAAACTAATGTCATTACAAATTAGTCCTCTGCTGCCCTGGCTGATGTGGCTCAGTGGATTGAGCGCGGGCTGTGAACCAGGCATCACAGGTTCGATTCCCAATCAGGGCACATGCCTAGGTTGCAGGCCATGTCTCCCAGCAACCGCACATTGATGTTTCTCTCTCTCTCTCTCCCTCCCTTCCCTCTCTAAAAATAAATAAATAAAATCTTAAAACAACAATCTGCAGTCTGTCCTCCTTATTGCATCAGTCATACTGACACTGACAATCAGTCATTCATTCTTTCATTGAATAAATACTAATAAAACCCTGCTCTGTGCCTGGTGGGGTTTTAAGTGCTATGGATACACGGGCAAAAAAGGATGAAACCCTTGCCCTCAGGAAGTCTATGTTTAAATGGAATCAGACAACAAACCTATAATACATAACATAATGTCAGTTAATGGTGAGTACCATAAAGGTGTGAAGCAAGGTCAGGCACAGAAAATGGTGGTTTGAATGTAGGTGCACATGCCATTTGGGGAAGGCAATTTGTGGTCGGCAGCCTCCAAGATGCTCCTAAGGATCCCCTCCTGGTATTCATACCCTTGTAAAATCCACCCTCAGTATAGTCCACTTGGACCTACTGACTTTTAACAAACAGAATACAACAGAAGTGATGAGATGCCCTTCTGAGACTAGGATATAAAAAGATTGTGGCTTCCTTCTGAGTTCTCTTTCTCTTTCCTGGATCACTTGATCTGGGGGAAGTGAGATGCTATGGTATGAGGCAACCCCATGTGAATGACCTTAGACGTGAAATATCCCACAGTCAAGTCTTGAGATGATTGCAGCCCAGATGACACTGATTGTAGTCTTGTGAGATCCTGAGTCACAATCATCCAGCTACACTCCAACCAGATTTCTGACCCACAGAAACTGTAAGAATTTTTTTTTCAGCCACTAAGTTTTAGGACAATTTGTTATACAGCAATGGATAGCTCATACAGTGGTCAAGGATGGTCTTTCTGAATAAACAATGTTGAAAAGGCACAGGCCATGTAAAGATGTAGGTAAAAGGCAAAGACCAAGGCTCTGAAACAGGAACAAATTAGGCATACATCAACATGAAAGAAGTGAGAAGGCAAGCATGGCAGACAGTCACAGGTGGTGATGTGGACAGAGACCAGTTGGAGCAAGCCAGCCTTGAGGGCTGCCGTGGATAGTGAGGCACAATCAGTACTATAAAGGCTACAATTCCAACTACCATTAATTGGCTTAAACAATAATCAATATATTGCAACAACAATAATAGCAACAGCTAATATTTGTGTACTGAAATATACAATACTAGGCATTGTCCTAAGTGCTTTATTTTGCTTAGTCTTCATAATAACCCTACAAAGTAGGTATTTCTATTAGTCTAATTTTACAGATAAGGAAACTGAGGCTTATAATGGTTAAGTCACTCTCCCACACCTACAAGTTAGGAATGTGGGAGACAGGCCCTCTGACTTCAGAGTCCTTACCCTTTACCTCCACACAGTACGGTCTCAAGAGGCCCTTAGACAGAAAGCCTCTTTCACCCTTGAAAAAGAAAACAAACAACACTCAAACTGTTGTTTAAGTCACCTGGTGGTCAGTCTGTCTGATTAGATGCTCCCAGCAGTTTGATTTTCTCTTGGAACCCTTTTAATAACATTGTTTGAGGCACTATATACAATTTTTCTGAGGTCTGATCCAGGTTAGCATGGTAAATTTAGAAAACAGGTAGCTTTTCTTTTTGACATATTTTAAGTGCCTTGTATAACAAATGTGGAATTAACTGAGGATTAGTATTAGATAAAATTATCGACAAATATATTTTATGCAATTTTATGCTTAGCTGACTAGCGTAAGTCCTGGCTTCCTATCAATATTCAGATATTCTGTTTTTATTTATTTACTTAGTTTTAGAGAGAGGGGAAGGGAGGAAGAAAGAGACAGAGAGAAACATCACTATTAGAGAAAAACATCAATTAGTTGCCTCTGGTACACGCCCCAACTGGGGACTGAACCAGCAACCCAGGTGTGTGCCCTGATGGGGAATCGCTTTTTGGGACAACCACCAACCAACCGAGCCACACCAATCAAAGCAAAATTCAGATATTTTGGCACCAAACCAGGTATCCATTTGCTATAGAACTTGCTTTTCCTTCCTG
Source organism: Tonatia bakeri (assembly GCA_004024845.1). Taxonomy (NCBI): domain Eukaryota; kingdom Metazoa; phylum Chordata; class Mammalia; order Chiroptera; family Phyllostomidae; genus Tonatia; species Tonatia bakeri. The sequence goes on from PVIA01004355.1 coordinate 102,466, forward strand.
CTTACCCTTTGTCTTAAAGCTCAAGAATATAAATGTTCCATCAGAATATTAATTTCTTTGTGAAGAGGAGAAACCCACTCCATTTACGTTTGATTTTTACCTAGATCCTATTAATAGGAATGTTATTTTAAACTATCTTAAAAGCAATGGCCTTGGCCTACTGATAACATTCCATACTGGGGTCCACAAATTTATATTCTACTGCTGCTTGGGCTAGAGATAACAAAAATAATAAAGGTTACTAAGGTTTTTTTGTTTTCAACTAGAAGAAAATAAACAAAACCAGCTTGTTTGACACAATTAATGATATAATAACAATAGCTAAACACTGATTGAGAGCACATGGGAAAGATAATAGCCTAAGCACTTTGAATATATTTTCTAAATTAATAGTCATAGCTTCCCTATGTGGTATTATTGTTATCTCAATCTTACAGATGAAGAAACTGAGACACAAAGAGGTCAAACAGCATATCCAAGGACATAGAGCTAAAAAGTCTAGGGCCAAGCCCTAGCAATGTGACCCAAGCAATGTGATTTTAAGAGTGCAACCTCTTAGCTCCTATATACTACAGGAGCAGTTATTTAGCCTGAAAAGATGTGCAGGATCCCAAGCACATCAACTTCTGCTTCTAAGAAAGATAATCCTTTTCTCAAAACTACACACAAAAAAGTGCCAATTAAAATAAACTCAACTACCCTAATACATGCGTATATTAGCCAATCCAAAACTCCTACAATATCCTAGTGTCTCACACAGGAATTCAATATTCTTTTCTATAACCATTAGGTGAAAACATAAGATTAAAAAGTGATATAAATCTAGGTACTAATAAAAACCACCCATCATACACAATACTGAAAGTTTATTCCTTTAAAAAGTTTTATAATTTTGCTTTTTCTATGCTGAATAATCTAGGTTTATGTTTTGGAAAATTCTGGGCATGTGCTTCTTTATTCTTGGTCTCTGTTATGTCTCTGTTCAAATGCCACCTTTTCAGAAAGGCCTTTCTTAACTACTCAATGTCTCAATACCTTCTCACCCCCATCATTCTTTTACTTCCCATTTGTTATCATTACCTTAAATTACATTATATATTTACCCACTTATTTTTTATCTCTGCCATTAGAAAATAAACTGCATGTGGGCAACTTGTTCTGCTGTATCTCTAAATGTGTCTGAATATGGTATGTGCTCAACATTAATTATGGAATGAATGAAATGTTCTCTATGAGGAGAGCAAGTTGGTGAAGGCAGATAGTCATAAAAGGCAGTCAGCTTACTGCCTTGACTCCCTCTTCCCATGCCTAACTTTCACATCTGAAGCCATGGATTCATGTCACTATCTAATATGTGAATTCTTCTGACATGGGTGGGGAAATGAGTTAAGTAAAGGTGGTTGCACCCTCTGGCTCCCATTAGCAAGGAGAGGTTAGGGTGGAGATGGTAAATCCTGCTATTCTGGTTTTGGTTGTGAGGGGATGGTAGGGAAACAGAGGTCAAGGACATTGGTATTGGGCCATTTTCAACCATTTCATTACCTTTACCCCTATACAGAATCTGTCTCAAAGTCATTTTAATTCTTTTTTAGTTTTTTTTTTTGGTATTCATCCTTTTACCTCCATTTCTACAACTCTGCCTCCTGACATTACTCTTGGACTATTACAAACACCCCCTAATTCACTGCTGTCTCCCAATGCTTCCTTGCACTCATCCACTCTGCACAGGCATGGGACAAAAAAAACATACCTTTATGGAATTTCCCAGATCAAGAATCTTAAATGGCTCCTTTACACTGGGAAAGAGGAAACCATTTATCCTGGAACACTATTTTACAAGTCTGCCAACTTCAACACACCATGAATTACTAGAAGGCAGACTATGCCTGTTTTGTTTGCTATTTCCAGTGCCTAGCACAGTGGTAGCAGAGGGCTAGTCATGAATCAATCTTTGCTTCAATAGTGTCTCTCACTGAGACACTATTCTGTGTTCAGCACATAATACTCTACACTGAACATTACAGCAGTTCATCATAAATGCAATTTTTTTCATGTGTACAACCTGTCTTCTCTCTCCAAACCCACATAAGGCTTTTAAGGACAGACCCATATTATTTATATTCTCTTTTCTCCACCATTTTTCAGGACTGTGCCACTACTATGTACCTATTTGTTGTATAGAGATCTAATAATGTAGGTTTGGAAGAAATTTCATTATGGAAAAAAATACAGACAACACATTAACCCTACCAGCACAGTATTAAGTTTCAAAATTGCAAAAGATAAACCAACATGAAAATGAGCTCAAAGGGCTAAATTTGGGATCTTTATAAATATTTGAAAGCAGACTAGTGGACTTGGGTAAACTTCATAGGCGCCCTGTTGGGAGGATTTTACAAAGATTGTCTTTGACTCTAAAATTATGCTAACCAACCAAAAATGATGATTTTGTCTAGTGATCTGGAGACTAGCTACAATTTTAATAACATGTTTAAGGGAAACAAAAAGAAAGCTGGGGAATGGTGGGCCATAGAACTTGATATGCTCTCCTATTTCCTGAAATGTAAGACACTCTGGGTCAGAATGTACTAAATGGACTTTTTATATACACACCTTTTTATCTCTACAGAGATTTTGTAGGCACCTGTGTGTTACACCAATTAATTAGAGCATTTAGATGTTACAGCTATATGCAATTTATAAACAGTTTGTAAAATGCTTTGAAAATGGAAAATGCTAGATGAGCACTCGAATTATTATATATTAAAAGCCTTTGGTAGGTAATCATTTAATTTAATAACTGGTTCCTTAAAAGGCATAGTACTTTATAGCTAAACAGAATTTCTGACCTTGAATCATTAATTAGTTTATTTAGAATAAAATGCTATTAGAGAGCAAATTAGAGATACCGATCAAGTTATTTTCAGTTTAGATTGATATTATTCATATCTCCATCCTTTCATAGACAAATTCAGCCTTCTCTCAAGTCCTTGCCGATTTTATGCAGATTCCCCCCACATATACACGACTCTGGGTTATTCTGCCTGCCTTACCCTCAGGTGTTTTGTTTTTTTTTTTACTTTTCACCTATTTGCCTTCAGGTGTTTTATATGAACCTGTGACTTTATGATACCCCTAAACAGTTTCAAGCCAGTATATCACATGATCAGTGACAATAAATCCTTTTAGGAGCAATGAAGCCATGAGTTGCAGCCAGTGGTCACCACTGGGCACTGTCATTAATCACTTCAGCCTACTAACTATCATCATTCTACACCTTTATGTCCACTAATTGAACTTTGCTTTCATCTCCTGACAAGTCTTCATTCAGAGGCATTATAATTCAACATAATTCTATTTATCATCCCTACAGGACTACTCATAAGCAAAATTTTAGAAAAGGCAAAGAATTTTTTGATCATTTCCCACTTACCCCTTTAGGACTTCCCTACATCTTCACTGGTTTTCCAGAAACTTTTCTATCAGTCTAGGAAAATGCTCCCTATGCTTGCCCCATGACTTTGATCTTTCCTCCTCCCTGCTGCCATTTAAACTTAGCTCTCCAATGTCCTACAGTATATCTTCTTTACTGAAAAACCCAAATAAAGTCATTCTTCTATAAAGCGAGTGTTAATGTCTAACTTGTAGGCACTAAATTAATGCTGCCTACTGCCTAACAACATTCCTGCTAAATACAATTAATATTTTTCAATCCTTATGTTCAACTCATTCAACATCACTCTCCTTCTCTGAGAGCCCTGGCTTCTACAACTCTACTTTCTACAGGACTTCCTACTATCTGACTGGTTGCTCCTTTTTTAACCCAAACTTTAAACACTAGGCATGGATAAGGCTTGGTGTTGGGCCCACTTATTTCCCACACTTGAACTCTTACAGATTTACATCACTTTTACCCAAGAACTAAGTTAATCTCTAGCTTTGTTAGACTTATTTCATAGCCTCCAACTCGCCTATCTACTATCTACTATGTTCAGGATGGAACTTTTGAGTTTAGTCACCTTCTCCATCTTCCAACCTATTTTCCCTCTTAAGCTTCCCATTTCAGTAATTTGGCCTCAAACCTACGTAGAAGTCATTGTTCTGTTTCCCCACCTTCCACATCAAATTCCTGAGGTCTACCAATTCTGTACAAATTTGGTTTAAAAATACATCCCAAATCCACCCTCCTTTCTCCATCACTAGCTTACTGCCCTTCCAGGCTGTGCCACCTCTTAAGTTTCTGCTTTTACTCTGGCCTCTCTACAAATTCATTTCCCTACACTGTAATCAAAGTATTCAGATGCCATTACCATTGTACATAAAACCCAGCTCCGTACCACTCCAGCTCTTCTTCCCATTGAATCCATGCTACAGATATACAAATCTTCTTTCAATACATTTAATTCCCCAAACCACCCATTTTCTGCTTCAGGACCTTTGCACATACTATTCCCCCAGAAAACTTTTCTCTCCTTTTTGCAGAACTAGCTCCTTCTCTTCTATAATCTCTGGAAGATATTCCCTGACTTCCATATCTAAAGCAGATTCTCCTCTCATGTTTTCTACCATATATTTAGTCCCACACTAATACAACTTTTAAAAATTCCACTCCTTTTATCACATATGCTCCACGAGAACAAGACCTGTGTCTCATCCACTAGCAAATCTATCTCAGGGCCTGGTATATGCCAGGTGCTCAATAAATGCAGAACTGTAGCTACCTGAAGAAATTGACTGCGTGTAGGAAATGCAAGCTCCATGGCAGGCCAGTAGAAGAAGTCTGATACGAGTTCACTACATATCAGGCACTGTGCGGCAACTTAGTAAAATGGTAGACAATGTAAGCACTAACAATCACATAGTAAATCCACAACCAGGAAACAGAGTATAATGAAAGCAAAGGTAAGTACCCAAACTAGCATGAAGAGTCTAACATGTTAAGTTCTTACCTACACTACAGTATGGCATAAGTTAAGAGTCCTTGAGAAAGAGGGACTAATATAAATAAAACCCCAAAGCATGAGTACTGGGGTGTAGAATGCTCAGGTTCATAGGTTGACAGATATTTAAGGTGAATTAAGAGTCAAGTGGGAGTAGGACAAACATGAGGCAACATTTAAGAGGTAATAGGACAGCTCTTACATGTGATTCACTATCTTAAGTTTTCAACAACAAAAAAAAATCATTTTGCCCACAATGAATTTTCTTTCTCCCTGTCCTTACTTTCTTCCAAATGCTGCTTCTTTTATGTAACCCTGGACTATACTTAGATATCTACCTAAGGACTGAAAAGGTAATCTGGCCATCCCAGTAATCTTCCTCTCTAATATAATTAAACTCTCTTGACCTACTTAGGTCATTTCTAACTAAATATTTTATTAGTGTCCTAAAATTAAAGCAGTAAACAGATATCTACCCTATAATTATCAAAAAGATGGAGCCTGATATTACCTAAAATTCTCACATGAGACCAGAATTCTCACAATTCTTTCAAATTAATCCCCACCCTTGCCCAATCTACCAATCACAGCAAAGGATAAAAAACATGTAGCAAGAGGACAAGCCCTTCCCCCCATCTCCCATCTGTCTTTCCTGTTTTCCACTAAAAAAACACCCATAGTATCTGCACTCATGCTCTATTGCATGTCTTCCTCTTCCCCAGTCACAGCCATAAATGCACATTTCTTTTTAACTCCCTTAATAAAAGTCCTTGTCTAGGTCCCTGCTTTTCTCATAGCTTCCTCCCTTTCAATGTTGGCTCAATTATAGTTTAAAAAAATGCTAATACCCCTAGTCAACCGTGAGGACCAAGGAACAGAAACCACTCAAATTAGTTTAAAGAGGAAATTTATTAGAATACAAAGGTTATGGCAGGGAATCTAATAACTGTAATGGTGATAAGATAGTATCACACCTTTCTGAAGGACAGATCATGTTGCAATCAAACTTCTACTTCCTTCTGGGTTTTGCAAGATAACGAAGAAAATATGTTAGAGGATGTTCCTCCCTGTATGATGCACAAAGGACTAGAATGTGGATTCACTTCTGCTTGCTTTTTGGTCTTTATATTCCTTTATGCTGGCCTCAAACTTGTCAAGCACATGTTGGCAGACATTCATGAGCTCATTCAGGCCTCTCTGAAATGGCTCAACAGCTGGAAGAGCTCCTCGGGTCTGAATGCGTAAATTAATTTTACTCTCTGAAGGATGGGTTGTAGTGTAACCACAAAATTCCACTTCTGGGTTCTTCATGATCATGTACCGAAGAGAATTTCCTAGGGTATGGTCTTCCTCGTGCAAAACAAATGTCACACAGTGTCTATCTGTTCCAGCTGCCTGGACCATTTCCAGGGCTGTCTTCCTCTCGCCTTCAGCCATTGAGGTCTTCAATCCAGACATTTTTCTACACACATATTTTTTATAAAAATGAGATTATACTGAATATTTTACTACTAGCTTTTTTCATTTACTATATCACAATTGTTACACATTAATACTCTAATGCACTCCAACCACTCAGAATTATTAGCATTAGCCCCTTATTTTCCTGCCTCCATGTATTCTATCAATAAACCCCTAACTAACCTCCAGTTTCTCCCTACTCCATCTGACCACCCGCAGGGCCACAGGGGAGTCTCTTTAAAACACAAACTTAAATGTTTGCTAAAATATTCTTTTGATAGAATCACAAAAAAGGATAGGATCAGAGTAGGGTGGCCCTACTGGAGGAAGAAAAGGGAATTGGAAGGCATAGAGAAACAGATTATTGTAAGATTGGAGACTACACATGATCAACGTGCAGGCCCATTTGGAGGAGGTAAGGGAACTAGTTGGATTGAGAAGAGTCGATTCAGCAGAAGGAAGAAAAGATACCTCGGAGCACAAAGGAAGGACTTGGGCCACAGTTACAGGGCCTTAGGCCTGACTTAATACATAAATACTATCACTTGGGGACAGTGGCCTGGGGCGTGATTTTACACATTTGTTTGATTTACTCTTGTTCTAATTGGGGATTGGTAGTTTGGGGGCTTCTCAACAACTTGTCTTCTTCCCAGAGCGTCTCTATTCAAACACATCCCTGCCTCCTACCCTTTCCCCAAGCGGAGGCCCCTCTCCCGCCCAGATGCCCATTTCTCTCTTGTCCCCCGCACTCCCAGTCAGGCCGGGACGCGGCAGAGGCTGAGGCCCCAGCCGGCCGCGGACCCCTCCTGCGCCGCTAGCGCCGGTGTAGGGTGCGGCCCGCTCCTCCCGCCAGCCTCCTCGGACGTTACCTCTCCAACTCCTGGTCCTCTTCCATCGCGGGGGCGGCTTCCGGAATCCTCAGGTGGTGCTGACGGACGGAAGACTCTGCCCCATCACGCGAAGCGTGCGAGCCAAAGAGGAAGGAAGGAACCACTGACGGAAGGGGCGGAGGACGGAAGGACGGAGGAGGAGCCGCAGCGGCACCACAGGGCCCATCCACTGGGCGAGACTGGGAGGCTCCGCCCTGAGGCCCCGCCCACAGACCCCCGCCCTCAGCGGGAGGAGGGCGGAGGGCGGTAACTAGGCCAGAGCGGCTACACCTGGCGCTTCCGGAGTAGGTCCGCCTCAGGAGCCAGCGGGGAGAGGGGGAAGTGGGCTCCGGCCCCAGCCCCAAGGCGGAGACGAGCCTGTGGGCGCCTGAGCTCAGCCCTGGGCACCTTTCTCCAGGTGTAGGCGAAGCGGGTGGGAACTACCTGGCTCTCCCAAATAACCTTCTTAGGGCCCAAATCCGGCTCCTTTTTGACTTGCTGCTGCTAGACCTGCAGGGGACGGTGTTACTCCCACACAGGACCCCAGCCTTTGGGGGGGCTTTCATGGGACTATAGGCTTAATCTATAATTAATAAATACACCTTGATGAATTTCACAATAGAATAGAATGGGTTTAAAACGATATTTAAGTCTTGGTCATTTGAGGGAACAGTGAGAGTTTGGAAGGAAACTTTTCCCTCCCATCCTTTTCCTCCTAGGATCTTTTCTACCCTTGTGGTACGTCCTTCCTCTTTTCGGACTTCCTTTTCCCTTTACCCTTTTGGCTTCTTCAACCTCCTCACCTGCAGAACCTCCCTCACCTTTGTTCTCAGGTGCCCTGCCCCGCCTCGGCAACCTTCCCACAGACTCGCTCTCAGTCCCTTTCTGCCGGCGGACCTCTCCTCTCCCCGTCCCCTCAGGTATTCTTCTCTAATAGTTTTCCCTTCCTCGCTCTTCTGCTCTCCTCGACTTCCTCCTCCCGGCCAACCCCTGTCCCTACCACCCTACCCCAGCTGTCCTGTCGCCCAGCACACCCACACTTTTACTTTCCTGTGCCACCTGTTCTTCCCCGAGTCCCCTAGAGATTCACTGCTTTCCCCTGCTGTTCCATGCACCTTGCGGCCGAAGACCGGGAGGGCAGAGACACTTCTTGAGCCTGTCTTCTGCGAGGTAAGCCGAAGAACCCTGCGGAAAGCGGGTGGGGGGAGGGCAGGCGGCGCGGGGCGTAGTGGGCTCACTCTAACCCGAGAGTGACGGCCCCGGCTAACCCGCCCCCTAAGCCCTAGGATAGGTGGCTCTGTTCTGTCCCGCCCCGTCCTCCGGCCTATTCTGCCACCGATTGGTCCAGGTGCGTGTCGGGTTGGGTGGCTGGGCCCCAGCGCTTGCCCCGGGGAAGACAGCAGGGGCGGTTGAGAAGTGAAGTCTTGGCCAGACTTTGCTTCTTGCCAGGAAATCTGCAGCGGCGGCGACGGCGGCCGCGGACGCAGCGGCGGCCGCTGAGCGAGCAGCCCCGATTCCCGGTGTAGCGGAGGCCGCCTGGCTCCCGGCTCCCTCAGCGGGCCAAGGAGAACGGAGCTGGCGCTGGGCTGCGGCTCCGGGAGCCGATGCGCGCCCCCGACAGCCGCGCTTTTCCTAGTGAGTAACTTTGGCCCGCCTAGCTCCGCTCCCTTCTGCCCGGTCCCCCGCAGCTGTCTCAGGTGCGGGCGTCGGTGGGGTGCGGGGCAGTGCTGTGCCCAGGAGGCAGCCGAAGGGGCGCCACGGCAGTTCTCTGCGGCTGTCTTCCTCCTTGGTCCCGGCTGCGGGGGAACGCGGACCAGGTGTGGGGCTGGCTGCCCTGGTCCGGGAATGGAAGAGACCCGCTGCCCTGCTCCCAGCGTCTGTCTGCCGTCCCGCAGGCGCCCGAGAGAGTTAGGCGGCCCCCGACTGGTTAGCATTTGATTCTGGCGACGGTGTTGCTGATTTTTGAGTCGTTTTCTTTTTTAGGGAGGGGAGAGGTGGGACTGAGTTCTTATTTCCTGGGTGTATGTTGTCATGAGTGAGAGTGGTACTAACTGCCTTACATCGGGTCTTGTTCCCCTGGAAAGGAATGGGGAAAGACCATACCTTCCAACCCAGCCTGTTGCCCATAAATCTCATCTTACCCTTTAGACTAGAGAGGGTGGGAGAGAGATTTGACATCTTCGATGAGGGGAGAGGGAGATATCAAAGTAAGTACACTGATTCGGAAGCAGTCGTAAACAAAGCACCGTTTAGGAAATACATCGCTCGCTTTGCAAAGCTTTATGCCATGTTTTAGGTGAAGGACTTTTGACTTATATGTAGTGTTTCTTCTGATGTTTAAGTTTACATCTAAGGCTATGAATCAAGACGTCCGTATTGGCCAGGAGCTACTGTATACTCATGCATGGGCTGGGCTAAACTACATGTATAGATGTTTCTGTTTAAATCACAGAAACCAGAAACGAAGTTGATTGAAAAGCAATGGTGAACTCCAGTGTACGGGAACTTCCTGCACTTTAAAAATTTCCCATTCTTAACAGCAGTAGTACTTATTTGTAATTTGGCCTTTGTCTCAAGGCAGATGATTTTTTCCTTGCATGTACCGTGATGCAACACTAGTGAACTTGGACTTCAGTCATTTAATTTTATTTATTTTGATAGATTTGATTCGCATCTCCATACCCCTTTTGAAAATGGACTTTGATCTAATATCCTTTTTGGTCTGTCAAAGCTTTGTTAGGCAATGAATAACAAAGTTTTGCCTTTTTAGTTTGTCCAAGTCACACATGTGAGTTTTTCCCTAGGGGTAAAATGTAGGCCAAATCAGAACCAAAGTAGAAAAACACTACTTTTAATTTGACCCACTTGTGCGTTAACATTCCTAATTCTCTATCTTGTTTCTCTCTTTTCCTCATCAAGTTAGGTATTTTTCATTATTTATTCATTCGCAAATGGTAGAGTGCCTGCTGCATGCCAGACATTGATGGCAGGAGTCAGCTTTTGCCTAAGTTGTTATAGTCTCATTTGGAAGCTGATCCATAACTTCTATTCCACTGGCTCTCTGAAAGTAATTTGAGCCAAGTGCTGTGGGAACTTAAGAGAGGGATCATTTCTGCCTGGAGTTTGTTAGGGAAGGCTTCACAGGCACTGACTCTTCCGATTGGGGTGGGGTTTTGCCAGGTGCATTTGGAGCAGAGGGACTAACATGTAGGGGCTTATTGCATTGAGATGTGCATATATTTACTCCAGCTAAAGTACACAGTGCCTGGGGTTGGCGTAGTTGTTGGGGCTGGTGTACCACTCATTTCAGAGCACTTAGCACTTTATCTTGCTTATAGTAGGCACTTAAATATTTATTGAAGTGACTTGAACAGAAACATGAAGGATTTTTATCTGCCAAATTAAGAAAATTGGACTTTATTTTAATCAGGAGAATGTGATGATGTCATCTGTGTTCCAGAAAAGTATCTACAGCAGCCTGGAGGATGGTGGTGTCCAGGTGGGAGGTGTGGAGACTAAAGCAGGCACTGTTTGCTATAGGTAGTGTTTGCTCAGGGATTTTCTGGGTTTGAATCTGGCCCTCTTACTCCCTATGTAACCTCTTTTTTCCTTAGGTTCTTCATTTCAGAGGGTTTGGGGGATAAAACTTGGAAAAACATGTATACGTAGAATAACACTTGGCACATGGTAAGGACCTGATAGATGCAAGCTGTTATCCTGTGTGAAGGCAGTAGAAGTACAAATGATGTGGCATTTAGGAGGTATAATTGGTTGGGCTAGATAAGTTACTCGATATGGCTGGAGGTATTGGAGTGTACTGGTTAAGCTTTCTGTGGAATCAGAACAGGGGTTAACTTCTATCACTTACCCTTAGCGTTACTATCCTGACTGAGATTTTGTTTCCTAGTGTTTAGGAAGTAAGCATAGAACCTGTCTGGTAGGGTTTGAGGATCAAGTGAAATTATGCATGTAATGCTTTTGGCAGAGTACCTAGCACATGATGAGTACTCAATAAATATTAGTTGTTCCTTTAGTGATGACATTAGTGAGCTAATGGAATGTTAGAAGCTATGAAAAGGCGTAGTTAAAAACAGCTGATGGTAGAAGCCAGGAAGGGAAGATAAACTAGCTTTGGACCAACACAGTAAGATGCTAATGGACGATTGAGATGTCTGTGATGAAGTCGTTGGATAGATATCCAACAGGAGCTAGGAAAAAATGGAAAGAAAAAAAATAGTTCACCTAAACCTAGGTGAACTATTAAATAGTTCACCAGCATTTGTGGATGTGGTAAACTTTATGGAGGTTTTGGAGTAAGAGGAGGCAGAGGCGAGGTTTATACTATAGCAGTGCCAGGAATGTTGATGTTGAATATTAGGCATCTCTATCTTTAAATGCATTTTTGCCACCCTCACAGGGAACTCCAGCCTCATATAATCGCACTGGTTTTGTGCCTTCCCCCCCTTCTCCTTCTTTCCTTTTTGATTGCCCCTCCCCATCCAGATCACTTTTTAAATTTTATTATGCAGAGTCATTTATGGTAACTTTTCCGTGCATATGAGGTGAAAGTTCAACTCCAGCCCCATCTTTCTATATTGAAATCCAACAGGGTTTCTAGAAGAACCAAAGGTCTTATTTCATAGGTTCCACTCTACTTAGGAAGCAGTGTTGATTGAAAAAAAGAAGTGTGTGTGTGTGTGTGTAACATATATGTGTATATATGTTTACATCTACAACTATATATGTATATTGTGGTGTGGTAGGGAGGAACAGACTTGTATAGGGACATCGCTTCCTGCAAAGTGGAACCGACAATACCTGCATCATAACTTTGTCCTCTCTTGGGTATTAGCAATACTCCAGAGTGGCTTCCCTGAAGTCTTGATAAGAAAAGCTGAAAAGAAAGGAGCAGAAGTATTGTGGCAGAGAGGCTTAAGCATACCTCACACTTTTATCTTTCCAGGCTCAAGATTTAGGACTATTATTTCTGACAATTAGAATCTATCAGTAGAGAAATTATGTGTTGGAAAATGATTTTTCACTCAAATTTGGACTGGGTAAGAGATATGAGAAATAGAAACAAATGCAGAACATAGGTAACAGACAAGTAAAAGTATAACTGTATATACTACATATACAAGTGTAATATGTAGTATACATATGTGCTTATATATATAAGTGTACTGTAAACAGGGGTGTCCACTTGAAAACATAACCAGTCATGTAAACAAATGAAGTTTTTTTTCCTTTTTTTGAGATTTATTTTTTATTTTTTAAGTATTTTTTATAGATTACGCTATTACAGTTTCCCAATCTTCCCCCCTTGTATCCCCTCTAACCCTCCAGCATTTCCCCTCCCTTAGTTCATGTCCATGGATTGTACATATAAGTGCTTTGAGTCCTCTGTTTCCTATACCATTTTTATCTCTCCCTGTCTATTTTATGCCTGCTAATTATGCTTCTTCTTTTTCCCTGTACCTTTCCCCACCATTCCTGCCTTCCCTCTCCCCAATGAAACTCCTTCATGTGATGTCCATTTCTCTGATTCTGTTCCTGTTCTAGTTGTTTGCTTAGTTTTTGTTTTCATTGTTTGTCTTTTAGATTCATTTGTTGATAGTCATGAGTTTGTTGTCATTTTACTGTTCAGTTTTTTATCTTTTTCTTACATAAGTCCCTTTAACATTTTACATAGTAATAGCTTAGTGATGATAAACTCCTTTAACTTGACCTTCTCTGGAAAGCACTTTATCTGCCCTTCCATTCTAAATGAAAGCTTTGCTGGATAGAGTAATCTTGGATGTAGGTCCTTGCCTTTCATGACTTTGAATACTTCTTTCCAGCCCCTTCTTGCCTGTAACATTTCTTTTGAGATATCAGCTGATAGCCTTATGGGAACTCCTTTGTTGGTAGCTTTCTCCTTTTCTCTTGCTTGTTTTAGTATTCTCTCTCTTTATTTAAACTTGGATAACTTAATGAATATGTGCCTCAGTGTGTTCCTTTTGAGTCCAACTTCTTTGGGACTCTCTGGGCTTCCTGGAAGTCTGTTTCCTTTGCCAGATTGGGTAAGTTCTCCATTATTTTTGCAAATAAGTTTTCAATTTCTTGCTGTTGTTCTTCTCCGTTTGGCACCCCTATAATGTGGATATTAAAACGTTTCAGGTTGTCCCAGAGGTTTGTAAGACCCTCTTCACTTTTTTTAATTCTTTTTTCTTCATTTTTTTTCCAGTTAGGTGTTCATTTTTTCCTTTTGTTTCAAATTGTTGCTTTGAGTCCTGGTTTCCTTCCTGTCACTATTGGTTCCCTGAATATTTTGCTTTATTTCACTTTGGGTATCCTTCATTTGTTTTTCATTTTTCAGCCAAGCTCAATCAGTTCTGTGAGCATTTTGATTACCCAGGCTTTAAACTCTCCATCAGATAGATTGGCTATCTCATCACTTAGTTCTCTTTGTGAGGTTTTGCTCTGTTCTTTTATTTAGGCCATATTTCCAATTTACCTGGTAAATTGTAAGGGGGCAGGGCCTTAGGTATTCACCTGGGCGGGGCAACCCTTCTTGCTGCACTGGGACACTGCCTGTGGGGGAGGGGCCAGAGAAGGGACAATGCAGCTCCCCTGCTCGGCTCTAGCCCACTTTCCAATGGACTCTCATGTGAGTCCTTTGGACTGGGAGTTTCTCCTACCCGCAACCGCCATAATCCACAGTCAGCTCTGAGTCTCAGTTTCCTCTTAAGTCAGCCTCGCCTGCACAGCCTGCCCTGGGCTGCCCATCCGGCACAGCCCGCTACCTCCCTGCAGCCAGCCTCGCCAGCCTGGTCTGCCATCCCACCTTGGTTTTTCTGAGCCGGCCCACACATTCTGCCGCCTTACTGGTCTGTTTGGGCTCAACTGTTTCTTTAATTCCTTGGTTGTTAAGAGTTCCATGCAGTTTGATTTTCTGGTGCTTTTGGTTGTTGATTGATTTTAGATCGGTTGTTATCCTCCTTTTGGTTGTGCGAGGAAGGGAAGAGTTTCTACCCAGGGCTGCATGTTAGCCAGAAGCACAATACTTTTTCCTTTATCAAAATCACAATCTTAGAGTTCTTTTAAATAACAAATTGCCCAAGGTATGTAAAAGGGTCACTGTAAAGAATGTTTATAACCAATTTATGAGGACCTATATCTTATGTAAAACAAGGTATGCTTGGCTATAACAAAGCTTTCAAAGGCTCTATTGGCCATTACTTTATTTATAGATAAAAGTAAAGTCAGTTTAGGAAGTATTGAGATTTAGTCACCAATCTGAAAAATTAGCCCTTTATCAGAATTCTTAATACTGTTCTGTTAAAGTGCATAAATAATTATTGAACAAATCAGTTGGAGTCCTTTACATATATCTTACTTATTTCATTATAATTGTGACAATGGGCACTTTTCTTCCACATGATTTTAATGTTTGAGCTTTGACTTCCAATGTAATTATATTCAAGGAATACCTAAGCAACCACAATGCCATCAGCCCTGAGCTGTGTGGAACACAAAAGATTGTCTTTGCCCTTGTGGAACTTAAAATCTTAAAAGACATTCAGTCAGAGTTAAGCATTTGCCGTAGGGTGACTAATACAATTGACTTTTAGTACCTTATCTCAACTCTAGCGACTTTCACTTCTACTGTATTCTAACATTCCCTCAAATTTTCACAATAGAAATCTTTAATTATATATCCTAATTATATATCTTGTTCTTTGACCACAGCCTCCTGTGGTCATAGCAGATCTCTCATACCCATCCTTTATATAACAGCACTCTTCCACTTGACAGAGACATTTTGCCAGTCCCGTGTTCCATCCCACTTCCTGTTACCTGTCCTGTTAACGTTACGTATTAACATTTAATGGCCTTGAGGTCTTCCCTGTCCAGTTTGGAAAGCACTTGGTTAAGCACTTTCACTGGTACCTTTGCCTGTCTTGTACTTGTTTTTGTGCTGTGCCTGCCAGAAAACTTCTCTGGTTGACTGCTTTTCTCCCTGAGCTGCTTTGGTAGCACCATTAAAAGGCTGGACCCTCAGTGCAAGTAATTCTCTCTCAGACAACCCTTCCTCCATTCCCCTCAGTCAACTAGTGCTCTGGCACTGAGCTAAGAGTGATGGGAGCATCCTCGTAGAGCTTACAATCTAGAGGAGATGGACGCTCATCAAATATTAGTATAGATTATAGTTACAAAATATGGTAAGTGCTTTGAGGAAATAGTATGGGGTCGTGTTGACTAGTACAACTCACTAGCCCATGTGGCTGCTGAAATGTGGCTTGTCCTAACTGCCATGTGCTGTAAGTCAAAAATACATGAGATTTTGAAGACATGATACCCCCCAAAGATAAAACGCTCAATATGTTTGTATGTGAAATGATGATATATTAGGTTAAATACAATATTGAAACTCATTCAGTAGTTTTATTTTTAAAATATGGCTACTAGAACATTTAAAATGACACGTGGCTCACATTCTATTTCTGTTGGACAGTGTTGGTATAGGGTGCTGTCTGGGGAGCAGGTGTCACTGAAGCCTTCCCTGAAAAGGTTGTCTTTGAACAGATGTATCTGGCTGAATAGGTGTTGAACAGGCAGGTCCTCCGCAGAGGAAGCAGTCAGAGATGGATGGCACTTCGAGGGAGGGTGAGAAACTGGTGAGAGAGCTGGGAGAGATTGGCCAGGGATGAGGTTGAGAGGTAGACAGGGCCAGATGATATTGGCCTTCTTGGCTCTAATAAGGATGTTCTTCATCACTCATGTATTATTCCAAACTTTCATTATTTACAGACCCTTTATCCAACCCCGACTTCTACAGTCTGCAGATAATCTGGTCACTTCATGATGATCTGGTTTGATGTTTCAGATTTCTCTCCCTCCCCTCCTCAACTTTATCAGCCTCAGATCTGCTGAAGGCTAACTTTTCCACATGTGCCCTTGATCCGATCCTTCAAAGTCTCTTGGGCTTTGGAAGGAAAGGCTTTATTAATTAACTCCCTTCTGTATTTAACCCCTTTCTCCCTGCTGGCTTTTTCACACCAGCCTATAAATATGCTTCATTCTCAAACCTTATAAAACAAAGCTCCATTAACCCCACATTCCTCTCAAGTTACTGTTTTTGAAGTATAACAAAACATTTTATTTAAAGCAATGTATTCAAAATGTATTAAACGTAGTCAGTATAAAATTATTAATAAGATATTTGATATCTTTATATTAAGTATTTGAAATCTGTTTATGTTTTATACTTATAGCATATCTCAATGCAGATGCTCAGTTTTCAGTGGATAAAGTAAAAGGAATCTTATCAAAATAATTTAACAGAAAAATATTCTACATGCTTGTTTTTTTTGTTGTGGTGGTAAAAAACATGTAACAAAATGTACCATCTTAACCATTTTTAAGTGTATTGTTCAATAGTGTTAAATGTATTCACATTGTTGTTCAACAAATCTTCACAATGTATTCATCTTGCAAAACTCTATACCCATTAAACACAACTCCTCATTTCCCCTCCACTTAACCCTGGTAATTGCCCTTCCATTTTCTGTTTCTGTGGATTTGATTACTTTAGACATATAAGTGAAATCATTACAGTATTTGTCTTTTTCATGTCTGGCTTATTTCATTTAGTATGATAACCTCAAGGTTTATTCATGTTGTGGCAGGATTTTTTCCTTTTCAAGGCTGAATAATGTTCCATTGTATTTATATATTGGAATAGACATTTTGCTTATCCATTTACCCCTCCATGAACATTTGGGTTGCTTTCACCTCATGGCTGTTGTGAATAGTGCTGCTATGAACATGGGTGTGGAAATTTCTTTGAGACCCTGCTTTAAATTATTTCCATTATATATCAGGAAGTGGGATTGCTGGATCACATGGTAGTTTTTTCTTTAATTTCTTGAGAACCTCTCTACTGTTGTCCACAGCAGGTACACTATTTTACAGTCTCACTAACAGTGCATAAGGGTTCCAATTTCTCTACATTCTTACAAACCCTTGTAATTTTTTTTTTGTTATTTTTTACAGTAGCCATCTTACTAGGTATGAGGTGATATTTAATTTGCATAGTTTTAATTTGCATTAAGCATCTTCTCATCATGCTTGTGAGCCATTTGTCTATCATCTTTGGGGAATGTCTGCTTAAGTCATTGGCCTATTTTGAAATTGGGTTATTTGATTTTTGTTGTTGATTTGTAGGAGTTTTTTATATATTCTAGATATGAATCCCTTATCAGATTTGTTATTTACAAATGTTTTTTCCCATTCTGTAGGTTCCCTTTGCACTTTGTTGATTGTGTCCTTGGATGTGAAGTTTAAGTTTGATATAGTCCAATTGTCTATTTTTGCTTTTGTTACTTGTGCTTTGCTAAATCCAATGTCATAAAGCTTTCCCCCATTTTTTCTTCTAGGAGTTTTGTAGTTTCATGTCTTATGTTGAGGTTTTTCATCCATTTTGGGTCAGTTTTTTAATATGGTATAAAGTAGGAACAAAGTATATATTTTTTAAAGGTTTATTTTTTTATTCTCATTCAAGAGAGAGGGGAATGGAGACAGAAAGAAACTTTGATGTGAGAGAGACACATCGACCAGTTGCATCCTGCATGCACCCTGGCCAGGGATTGAACCTACAATTTAGGAATGTGCCTTAACAGGGAATTGAACCAGCAACCTTCTGGTATACGAGACAACACTCCAACCAAATGAGCCACACCAGCCAGGGCAAACAAAATATTTTTAACGTATTTCTGACATCCTGCTTGTGGAAACAAGACAGAAAGATCTGAAATACATAGAACAGTTTTAATTTGTAAGGATTGAGGGTAGTGATTAGGCTAGGAAACAGTTCTCAAATGGTCCTGAATAGTTTATTCTAGTGTAAATTTCTGTGTCTTTTTTGTTTCTTGTAGTCATGAGACACCAGTATGGAAGCAATCAATAGTCTAGGGCTAGCTGGAGCTAAAAAGTAAAATGATTGGGAAGAAGCCAGGTATGTGATGTGCATGCGATTGCATCCTCTGCCTCTGCTACTAAATATATAATGCGCGTGGTCAATAGTTGCTGGGCATCTCTTTCAAGACCATTCTGTCAGGGACATTTAATAAGATTTCCAAAGTACCCATAGCAATTAGAACTCACATGAAATATTTATTAACCTCATTAATTTCTCTTATTTTAGGTTTTATGCCTTCATTATTGATGAGATAATTGATACGTCAGTAGACTATTTTCAGAGTTTGTTAAAAATAGTTGTAATTTTTCTGGCTCTCTGACCTATTCTTTTCCAGGTATATAGAGGACATTTATCAGCACATTTGAATTTTTCTACCTTTGATGGTATATAATCGATAATATTGAGACACTTTTCAGGATTTATTCTCTGAGTCTGGGGTTTTTTTTATTGTAGCTATTTACAGAAAGTGCTAAAAAATTTTTTAATAAATCCATTTTGCAGGATACAGATGATAAAGTCTATATTCTTAAACATCAAGTTGGCTCAAACAACTCAACTTTCAACTAATGTATATTGTATTCACATCTTTTCTTATTAAAAGGTTTACATTTTATAAAGTTGCTCAGTATGATTTTAGTCTAAATGTGATGATGTGACCGAATTTTTGTTATTTATAGGCTCTTCAGAGGCAGTAAATCAAACCTGGTACTAGAAGAAAGCAAAATGGACTAGACAATTAAAAGTAGTTCTTAAAATGTTTATTCACAATGCGGTATTCTTTATATCTTTCCTGTAAAGAATTGTTCTTTTTTGGTTACTTGAACCTTTTGAAAGAAAATTGTTCTATTATTAAAAAACAAAGAATTATTCTCTTGTGTACTAGGATTTATGGAAGGATATATTTCTGGAGGACAAAGCTTAAATGTTCTTAAAATAATTAAATCTCTAGTTTAAATAATATTTTTCTGTTTGATAATTCCTGGGCAGCAAGTAACAGAGCTATTTGATTTTCTTTGTCGTGTACATTATCAAGTACACGAGAGCATAAGGGTACATATGATTTTTTATAACATTGTTTTTTTGAAAATTATGGACGTAATACATGTTAAATATAGAAAATTTAGTAAATCCTAAACTGTGCAAAGAAAATAAAAATTATTTTTTAATTTCCACCAATAATTCCACCAATTATAATTCTTTTAAAATAATATATTTATTCAACAAATATTTGACTACTCTGTACTGTATATCATTCTAGATATTTGGGATATGAAAGTGACTTACAGAAATTCTTGGTTTCAGAAATTGAGACTAGTGAGATTACAGTTGCTATATTTCAGTACAAATGTGATATTTAAATGATAGAACTCAAGCATGGAGAGTCTTGCAGCAAGGCAAAAGCTTATTACTGTAAATTATAGGTAAAGAATAGTCTCAAGTGAAAACAAATTTCAGCACTTTTGCGATTGTGCAGGTCCTGAGGCAGATAGGTGCATGATTATGTATCTTTTTTCCCCCACTGGATGTTTATTGATTTTCTATAATGTACCAGGTACACTTTTTCAATGGTGAAAATGAACCAGTGAATTAGACGAGAGGGATCTCTGTTCTTAGGGAGTTTGCCTGCTAGGGGTCAGGAGGAGCGATAAACAATAAACAGGTAAGCAAATTAATGAAGAGTCTGATGACCAATACCTGAAAGAAAATAAGGCGATATAGGCAGATCTCAAGTCTGTAGTACTGGTGATTAAATCTATTAAATCTTCTTCACTAGGGTACCTTTTAACTAATATAGCCAAAAAGAAATACCCACTGTCCTCTTTGTTTCTTGCCCTTTTGTACTCTTTCCTGGAGATTTCTTACTCAGTGGAACAGCTAAATAGCAAAGTAGGCAGGGATCAAGAGAAGTAAGGCATATGGAAAATCCTTTTGGCTTTTCATGAAGCTGGGAGTTTGTTGAGTTTATATCTGTCAGTATCCCAAAAACACTGTTCATATGTTCTGAATTAAGAAAAATAAAACCCTATCAGATATTAGGAGAGGGATCAAGGGAAAACAATTTTATCAATCCTTATGGAATTTGCAGGGTTTTTGGAAATTTCTCACATCTCTTCAAAAAAATACCATCTGTCAACTTACAAAGACATGAACTAAGGGGGGGAAAGCTGGGGGGCTAGGGGGTAAGGGTAAAGGGAAGATAAAGGGGAAGAAAAAAATTTGAAATCTGTAATAGCATAATCAATAAAATATACTTTAAAAAAAAAGAATTCCTGATTTGTAGTTTAGCTGATTAACCAGGCTTTACAACTGATGTGTAAGACTTGTGCCCTGCTTTCTTTAGTAGATAAGAATTTGGAGTGTGACCCATGACCCATGACTTGTCAGCTGATGTTGTGGTACACTTTTAGAAACAAAAAATGTGATTGCAGATTTCCCTTACACAGGAGTAGTGTAAACAAATATAAGAAAACACAAATTTGTCTGTTTCTGTCCTGATGTTATTACAGCTGTATGTTAAATTGATTCTTGGAAATGTTTTACAACATTGGACATTCCAATGCATTTGAATAGAATAGGTATAAACTGTATTTCTTGCAAAAAGATACTAATTGTGCAGCATTTCTCCCATTTTTTATGGTATGAAGTCACTTTGTAGATAAATATAATATTTAGACTTGTGATTTACTTATTTAGTTGTGAAACAAAGATGAAGCAATGAAGAAAAGTATTGTTTTGGGCATAATACTTAATTTCTAGTGCTCCATAAAGTTGTTTTTGTTTTTGATGTGGACTTCTTGTTTATTTGCTTTGCTTTCTAATTACTTATATAGGAACCAAGCTTGTCTCCTTTCTACTTCCTACTTTATTTCCTTTTGTCTGTGATCCCGCCATGGTATAATCTCATACACACACAAGTCAGTCTGTACAAATGAATAGATACCTAATGAAAAGTAAGTCTCACTCCCACTCCTTTACCCTAGCCATTCAATGCCTTCAGAGTTGACTGCTCTTGGGAGTTTTTATATTTCCTTCTGGGCATATTTTGTGCCTATGAGCTCATGTGTATTTATTTAGAGAGATATTTTGAAACACATACTGTTCTGTACCTTGACTTAAATTAGCTTAAAATTTATTTAATTTGTTAATCTTTTTGAAATTTGACTTAGTCACCTTTCATTTGTTTGCTGATCTCACTGAATTACATTACCTTAAAAATATTTATCCATTAAAGAACACGTGAACACACTTTGTGGAGGTTTTCTCTGAAGACAATGATTATATTATTTGAACTTTTTTAAACCTATAAATCATGACCCTAATATGTATTCTTTCCAAAGGGAATGCTAAACACAACAAAAATTTATTTAGTCATTTTTATGATAACTTAAGAGAAAATGGAACATTTACTAGGTTTCTTTGATCTAGCAAATATAGTACAGCCATGGAAAAATATCTGTTTGGAAATTTTAAATTTTGCTAAAAAGCTTGGTTATTAGGTAATATTGTGGTACAAATTATACTGAATTAAAAATTACTTGATTAGCAAGTCTGCTTGCTAGTTAAAAGTGTCTTGGTGCATTTTACAGTGTTTATAAATTCTGCAGATTGTACCTAGACAGTATTGTTTGTACTGGGCACTTTCAGAATACCTTTCATTTTGAGAAGTTTTGAGTGCATACCTTTTATTCAAAAAGGGGCCCTGGCTGTTGTTGCTCAGTGGATTGAGGGTGGGCCTGCGAACCAAAGCATCACAGGTTCGATTCCCAGTCAGGGCACATGCCTGGGTTTCAGGCCACGGCCCCTAGCAACCGCATATTGATGTTTCTCTCTCTCTCTCTCTCTCTCTCTCGCTCTCGCTCTCGCTCTCGCTCTCGCTCTTTCTCCCTCCCTTCCCTCTCTAAAATAAATAAATAAAATCTTAAAAAAACACAAAAAGGGAGTGGGGGAAAGGCAGTTTTTTCCTTGAATCCAATGAGAAATCCAATGAGAATATGGTGTTAGATGTGGAGAGGGAAAAAAGATAAATTGTTTTCAGTAATTTATGAGTATCACCCTAGAAGGATTTCATATTTTCACTGTTATACACTGCCTTCCTTTTGGTTGTGAAATGGAGATGGCAGAATTATAGAACTGCTAATGTTAATCACTATAGTAACTGCCATTTGAGTGATTGCTCTGTGACTTCACTCTGTTAGTAGCTGTAGGTTTCATTCAGCTGTATATTGTCATGATAATCCTTCAAGGTCAGTATTTTGCATTTCAGGAATAAACTATTTGGACAAGGTACAGTAACCACCTGTGATAAAAAGTCAGACCTATTTGATCTAAAAGTCATTACTCTTTACAGAGTGCTTTCTCTGAAAAGATAAAGTTCTGATAGAGTCTTAATTGTTTTCTTCCCTCTTCCTGAAAAGGACTTTAAAGGTCATTGTACTTGAAACCGTAGAGTTGACCAACAGAGAGGCAGGTTCCTCAGGTAAAGGCAGTCCTTTTCTAGGACTCATAGTAAGATGGGTTTTCAAAACAAACAAATAAAAAATTCAATGGGATTGTTTTGTGATGACACAGCTGAATGATTTTATAGAACTCATGGTTTTATTAATTTTATTCTGATTTTTCATTTAGCCTGGTCTCCTTATACCTTTCAGGATTAATTTAGGGCATACATTTCTGTAGGAACATTATTATGTATGAATCATGTTTGTTTTTAGAGACTCATTTAAGACTGCTACATTTATCATAACTATCCCTGATTTTTTTTTGCTCTTTTTTTCTCTTTCTGCCCTAGGACATTCCCTTTTTAAATTAAATTTATTGGGGTCACATTGGTTCATGGGGTCATATAGGTTCCAGGTGTTCATTTCTATGATACATGATCTGTATATTGCATTATGTGTCCACCAGCCAAAGTCAAATCATGTTCTGTCATTATATATTTGGCCCCCTTTACCCTTTTCCACCCCCTCACCCTCTTCCCTTTGCTACCCACCCGCTGTTGTCTATGTCTGTGAGTTTCAGTCTTATATCCCAGATATGAGTGAATTCATATGGTTCTTACCTTTTTCTGATTAACTTATTATGCTTAGTATAATATTCTCAAGATCCATCTGTGTTGTCACAAATGGTAGTATTTCATCATTTGTTATGGCTGAGTACTATTCCATTGTATATATGTACCACATCTTCTTTTTACAGTCCTCCGCTGAGGGATACTTTGATTGTTTCTATGTCTTAGCCTCTGTACACAGTGCTGCAATGACATAGGGGTGCATATATCTTTGTGAATAAATGTTTTTGATTTTTTTTTAGGTAGATGCCGAGAACGGGTTATTGGGTCACATGGTAACTCTATTCTTACTTTTATGAGGCACTACCATACTGTTTCCCATATAAATCATGGTTTTAAATCATAAAGTCTAAAGGGGAAAAGCTGATTGCTTGTCGTATCTGTCTTTCTTCCTGTCTATCTATCATATGACCATCTACTATCTTTCTCTCTGTTAAACCTGAAGAAAAGAATAGTTGTATTTTTAATACAATGCTTCAGCTTCTTGCTTGTTTAATTTTGGCTAGTGGTCTTAGAGCTTAAGTGGTACAATGTTTGAAAGGGTAAAGGGGTTTAAGAGTAATTGTTTCTTGGGGTTCCAGTCAACATGGTGGAGTAGGTAAGTGCTGTGCTTGCCTTCTCCCATAACTACATCAAAATTACAACTGAATTATAGAGCACTCAATCTGGAGAGCCACCTGAAGACTAGCTGACCAGAATTCCTATAACTAAGAATGTAAAGCAGAAGCCACTTTGAGACTGGTAGAAGGGTGGAGATGTGAAATAGGCTGGTCCCATACCGATGACTAGCAGTTGAGAATCAGGAGAGATATCTTGGCTAAGGGGTTCCCCTCTGAGGAGCAAGGTTTTCGCAGCTCCACACCAGGCTCCCTATCATGGGGTTCCAGTGCTGGCAGCTGAATGTGAAAATCCTTGGGGATTCTGTCCCATTGAGACAGAGGACTACTGGAATCCCAGGTTTCTTATTAAAGGGCCCATTCACAGACTAACTCACAGGAATTCACCTTGGATCCAGCAAAAGGAAAGCAGCTTAAAAGGCACCAGAGACATACAGAGAGAAACTGAATTGTGTGGCTTCAGGGTGAAGGCCACCATTGTCCCTATGTTGAACCTTCCCTCAAGAAAGCCTATAGGGGTGGTAGGTGCCATATCTGAATCTGCATTAACCTGTTGAACACCACTCATCCCACCAAGTAACTCCCTGAGACACCACTCCATCCAACTCACACACTGCCCTTGACTCTTTTCAGAGGCTGTGCCTCTCGGACAGCCTTGGACTGTTCTGCAGGCTTTCTTATAAGTTTACCAAGTTCTGCAACTCCTGGGCAGGTGCAGCTTGTCTCTGTGTGCCCTGTGCCTTTTGCTGAGTGGCCCCAAGCTGGGTGCAGGTAGTAGCCAGCCTCTGGTTGCAGTTTGGCTTCTTCCATGCACTTCTGGACCCAGCACAGGCAGCTACCAACAGTAGATCACTTTGTAATTCTTACCAGGTGGTGCTGGGCCAAGTATAGGCAGCAAATGACCTCAGCCTGCACCAGGTTCCCTCCCAAGAGGCCCCCAAATCAACATACTGGTGGCCAGTCTCAGATTATAATAGAGCCTGATTATCTCCACAAACAGCACACCCAAAGAGAGGTCTTGGCAGGCACCAGAGACCCTTTGGGGTGAATCCCACTCTGTGGGGTTACTTCATGCGATGGTTGTGGCCAGTCCTCATAGCCAGTTAGCCTGAGGGTCAACTCTACCTATGATGAGCAAATAGCTATCAAGGCTCAACTGCAATAGGAAGGCACACACAATCCATACAAGGGACACTACTGGAGCACCCAGCTCAGGTGACTAGAGAGACTGTACCATTGGGTCCAACAGGTCATCTACTACATAAGCCATCTTACCAAGACTGGGAGACATAGCAGATATACCTAATATAATACATACAAACAAACAAACACAGAGAAGCAGCCAAAATGAGGAGACAAAGAACCATGTAACATATGAAGGAACAGGAGAAAACTCCAGAAAAAACTAAACAAAATGGAGGCAAGCAATCTACCAGATATGGAGTCTAAAACACTGATTATAAGGATGTTCAAAGAACATAGAGAAAGAACTTCAACAAAGAGATAGTAAGCATAAGGACATAGAAACCATCAAAAACAACCAATCAGAAATGAATATACTAGAAAGAATCAACAGTAGAATAAATGAAGCAAAGGATTGAATCAGTGATTTGGAAGGCAAGGTAGTAGAAAAATGAATTTTAAAAAATGAAAGTAATTTAAGAGGCCTCTGGGATAATATCAAGCATGTCAATATTTGAGTAGCAGAAGGAAAGGAGAGAGGGCAAGGGATTGAAATCTATTTAATGAAATAATGACTGAAAACTCCCCTAACCTGGTAAAGGAATTAGACACATGGAATGTATAAGAAAATACATCCCAGGAAGCACAGAGTTCCAAACAAGATAAACCCAAAGAAGCCTATATCAAGCCACATAATAATGAAAATGCTAAAGATTAAAGACAAAGGGAGAATCTTAAAAGCAGCAAGAGAGAAGTAGTTAGTTACCTACAAGGGAGTTCCTGTAAGACTGTCAGCTGATTTCTCAACAAAAACTTTGCAGACCAGAAGGGATTAACATGAATGAAGTATTCAAAGTGATGAAAAGCAAGGACCAACAACCGAGATTATTCTACTCAGCAAGGATTTAAAACTGAAGATGAGATAAAGTGCTTCCCAGACAAATAAAAGCTAAAGGAATTCACCACCACCAAAACAGTTATTACAAAAAAATGTTAAAGGGAATTTTTTAAGAAGAAGAAAATATATAAATATGACGACAGTAACTACATAACCTATCAATAATCACTTTAAATGTAATGGATTAAATGTTCCAATCAAAAGACAGAGTGCTTGGATAAGAAAACAAGACCCATACATATGCTGTCTACAAGAGACCCATTCCAAATCCGAAGACACAGACTGAAAGTAAAGAAATGGAAAAAGATATTTCATGCAAGTGAAACAAAAAAAAGGTGGTGTAGCAATACTTATCTCAGACAAAATAGACTTTAAAACAAAGGCTGTAACGAGATGAAGAATACTACGTGATGGTAAAGGGACAAATCCAACAAAAGGATATAACCCTTATAAACATTTACGTACCCAACCTAGAAGCACCTAAATTCATAAAGCAAATATTGGCACATATAAAGAAGTATATTGACAGTTATATGGTAATTGTTGGGGACTTTAACACCCCACTAACATCAATGGTTAAAGCATTTAGACAGAAATCAATAAGGAAACAGCAGCCTTAAATGACATTGGACCAGATTTACTTGATATTTTTAGAGCATTTCTTCCCAAAGCAGCAGAATATACATTCCTTTCAAGTATACATGGAACATTTTTGAGGATAGATGACAAAACAAGTGTCCATAAATTTAAGAAAATTGAAGTCATATCAGAATCTTCTCTAACCACAACAGAAACTAGAAACAGTTTCTATGAAACTAGAAATCAGTTACAAGAAGAAAACTGAAGAACACACAAATACTTAGCCATTAAATAACATGCTGCTAAATAATGAATGAGTTAACAGTGAAATCAAGGAAGAAGTCAAAAGATACCTTGAGAGAAATAAAAATAAAAACAGGACCCAAAATCTATGGGACACAGTGAAAACAGTTCTATGAAGAGCAAAATTCATAGCATTACAGGCCTACTTCAAGAAATAAAAATAAATCTCAAACAATCCAACTTTATACCTAAACAAACTGGAAAAAGAACAAATAAGGCCCAAAGAGAGTAGAAGGAAGGGAATAATGTCAGTGTGAATAAGCAAAACAGAATCTCAAAAAAAATACAGAAGATCAGTGAAACTAAGAGCTGGTCTTTGTAAAGATTAAACAAAATTAACCTTTATCCAGACTCATTGAGAAAAAAAGAGAGAGGACTCAAATGAGATCAGAAATGAAAGAGGAGACATGACTACTGACATCACAAATACAAAGGATCATAAAAAAATACTGTGAACAACTATTTGCTAACAAATTGAACACTCTGGAAGAAATGGATAAATTCTTAGAAACATATTGTACAATCTTCCAAGACTGAACCAAAAAGAAACAGAAAATCTGAGTAGACCAATAACTACTAATGATATTGAATCAGTAATCAAAAACTTCCAGCAAACAGAAGTTCTGGACCAGATGGCTTCACAGATGAATTTTACCAAACATTCCTTGAAGAATTAGTACCTATGTATCTCAAACTATGTAAAAATTCACGAGGGAAGGCTCCCAAAGTCATTTTATGAGGACGCTATTACCCTAATCTTTTTTTTTTAGATATGTAAACTGTTCATTAACATAAAAAGCCTATGGGTTTATTTCTTCTTGGACACAACTCTGGTGCAGCCTTGGTGGCCGGTGGTCTTGGTATGCTGGCCTCGAACATGAAGACCTCAGAAGTGGCATAGCGCTCTGTGGATGAACATTTTCTTCAGCTGCTCCAGGTCTTCATGAACTTGTTGTCCCAACCTTTGGCCAGGACCAGGCTGTATTTTTATCCTTCATATCCTTCTGTCTGCTCAAGAACCAGTTTGGAATTTTGTATTGTCGTGGATTCTTTATAATGGTGATCACACATTCCACTTCATCCTCTGTGAGCTCTCCTGTCCTATTGGTGACATTGATGTCTGCCTTTTTCAAAACCACTTGAGCTTATCTTTGCCCCATACCTTTAATTGGAGGGATGGTTAATGCTGTTTTCCACTGGCTGTTAATATTGCTGTTGAGTACTCACAAAATGTGCTCCGACTTCTCAGGAATCACTTGAGACATGGTGGTGGCAGCATGTAAGCTTCCTATGGAAGAGTATCCTGATTCTGAAACCAGACAAAGACATTACAGAAAAATAAAATTATAGGCCAGTATCCCTAATGAACATAGATGCAAATATCATCAACAAAATATTAGCAAATCAAATTCAGCAATAAATTAAAAAGATCATACACCATGATCAAGTGAGATTTATTCTTGTGATGCAAAGTTGGTTCAGTATCCACAAATTAATTAAAGTGACGTACCACATAAACAAAATAGGATGAAAATCATATTATTATATAAATAGATGCAAAAAAACCTTCGAAAAAAGATCCAACATCCGTTTATGATAAAAACTCTCAGCAAAGTATAATAGAGGGAACATACCTCAACAGTACAGTGAAACCTTGGTTTTTGAACTTAATTCATTCTAGAAGGCTGTTCCAGAAATGATTTGTTCAAAATCTGAATTATTATTCCCATTAGAAATAATGTAAGTTTAATTAATCCATTCCAGATCCCCAAGTGATTCCCTGTTTTAACCTTTCTTACATACAGTGCATGTCTAATGTACTGTCTAACCTATAAAACACTTCTAAAACAAAAAGGAGATGAAATATAAATGAAAATTTAACAAAAAGGAAATGTATGGTAAAAATGGGAAAATTCATGTACACACTAGAACTTACCTTTAATGTTGAGAGTTGTTGATAAGTGAATATGGAAAAGAGAGATGGAGGGATATCATTGTTTGGAAGGCGTCTCTCCTTCCATAAAAAACATCAGGTAAGCTGTTCTGGGTTCGTTCTTTTGTCTCTGTTCCACTAGAACTTGCTTCAGGCTCACTAGGCCTCTGTCTCACTTAAAGCCTATCCAGTGATGTTTGTTTTTACCTGTGTTTTAACAGTTCCCTCAAGTGAAGTACTGCATTGTCAGTGAACAAGCTTATTACACAGTTTGCTACTTAGTTGTCAGGGTGATATTTTTCAGTAAAACTTAGCATTTCTCCCCATGCTTTTTCTTGATTAGTGAAATAGGAATATCCTCCCTTCCCTCTTCTGAAGAAAGCTCCTCAGCTGCCATCTGTTGCTGCTCCCTCTGAAGGTCTGGGAGTTCTTCCACCAGCTCCTCCATATCATCATCATCCACCTCCAGGCCCATGGACTTGCCCAGAGACAGTATCCTCCACAACAGACATAGGCTCATCCTCAAAGTCTCTTTCAGCAGCAGACTCAGGCCACAGTTTCTTCCACGCTGATTGCATGGTCCTGGAAGGTACTTTCTCCCATGCTTTGTCTATGAGCCTCAAGTAAGTGAGGATATTAAAATGTTCCTTCCAGAACTCCCTGAGGGTTAAACTAGTTTCAGGGGTCGCCTTGAAACACCTGAAACAGTGCCTTTGTGTAGAGTTTCTTAAAATTAGAAATGGCCTATTGGTCCATGGGCTGGCCAAGAGGAGTTGTGTTAGATGGCAGAACCTAACAGAGGTGAAGCTGTACTAGTCCACCAACTTGGCCTCCAATCCTGGAGGGTGAGTAGTAGTGTTGTGCATTACAAGAAGTGTCGTGAGTGGCCGTTGTTTTTCCTGGAGGTATTTCTTCACACTTGGGGCAAACACTTCATGAATCCACTGAATAAAAAAAAAATTGTTTGGTTATCCAAGCTTTGCTATTACCCCTCCACATCACATTCATCTTGTTTTTCATGACTTTATTTTTCTTGAAAACTCATGGGTTGTCAGAATGGTAGATGAGTAGAAGCTTCAATTTAAAGCCCCCACTCACATTCCCACACAACGATAACATCGGCCTGTCCTTTACTGGGTTGTGTCTTGGCAGTGATTTCTCCTCCTGTGTGATGTAGCTCCTCTTTGACATTTTCTTCCAGAAGAGACCTATCTCATTATAATTGAACACTTCTTGAGGAACAGATCCGTTGGCCTTCACATATTCTTGAAATTTTGTCATGAAATTATCAGCAGCTACTTTGTTAGAACTGGCAGCCTCCCCATGCTTCTCTATACTGTGAGTGCCACTTCTTTTCTTGTATTTATCAAACCACCCCCACTAGCCTTAAACAAATCACTTTCGGCACTCATTTCAGGGGTGTCTGTTGGGAGGTCAACATGAAGCATCTTCACTTTTTCACATATCATTGCTTCCAAAGTGCTATCACCAACTAACTGCATTTTGTTTATTCAGAACAACAATTTTTCTGTCTTTCGATTGCTTGTGATTGTTGTTTCGTGAGCACTTTCACATCCTTAGCAACATCAGCATTCTTGATGGCTTTTTTATGTTTTAAAATGGTGCCAATCATCAATTTTGCCTTTTTATACTTGGTAGCCAGATCAGATGGGCAAACACCTGTGTCATGCTTTGCAGACACAGAAATTTAAAAATTCCTTTTTAAAGCTCTATCATTGTTCTCACAACTTTCCTTTTCACTTTGCTGCTATCACTAACTTTCGTAGGATCCATAGTGACTTACTGTACATATTTAATAATAAGCAGCAACAAAAGCAAAAAAAAAAACACAAACATATTTACAGCACAATTTCCTGAGGTGTTAACAACAGGAGGTTTAGCGGTAAACTGACTTACGAGTGAGTTTGTGCATTCTCTCCTTTGTCACCTGAGAGATGTTTGATTGAGGGTCGACGGGTCAGAAACCTAAGTTTTGATCAACAACCAAAACAATTTTTCCATGAACAACTTGATGGAAAACCAAATTGTTCAAGTTGGAAAATGTTCAAGAACCAAGGTTTGACTAAAGGCCATTTATGATAAACCCACAGCTAACCTCATACTCAATAAGGAAAAGCTAAAAGAATTTTCTTTAAGATCAAAAACAAGACAAGGATATCTGCTTACACTACTTTTATTCAGCATAGTGTTAGAAGTTTTAGCCATAGCAATCAGATAAGAAAAAGATAACAGCATCCAAATTGAGATGGAAGAAGTAAAACTGTCATTTGCCAATGACATGATACTATATAGAGAGAATCCTAAAGTTTCCTCTAAAAAACTACTAGAACTGATAAATGAATCAGTAAAATAGCAGAACATAAAATTAATATATACAAATTGGTTGCAATTTTACATACCACTAATGTACTAGCAGGAAGAGAAATTAAGAAAATAATCCCATATACAATTGACAAAAAAATATCCAGAAATAAACTTAATCAAGTTGATACAAGACCTGTGCTTGGAAAATTATAAGATATTAAAGAAAGAAATTAAAGAAGGTACAAAAAAATGGAATCATATGCCCTGTCTATGGATAAGAATTAAAATTGTTTAAATGTTTGTATTACCCAAAGTAATCTATAGACTCAATGCAATCCCTATAAAATACTGATGGCATTTTTCACAAAAGTAGAACAAATAATCCTAAAATTTTTATGGAACCATAAAAGACCCATAATAGCCAAAGCAGTCTTTAGAAAGAAGGACAAAATTGGAGGTATCACATTACCTGATATCAAACTATTCTATAAGTGTATAGTATTTAAAATGTCATGAAAATTCACACAGATCAATGGAACAAAATAGCCCAGAAATAAACCCACACTTACATGGTCCATTAATCTATGACCTAGGAGGCCAGAACATACCCTGTTGGGCAAAGTAGGTAAGAACTCTGTCAAAGTGTTCTTGACTATAACAAGTAGATTACAAGAATGTGTCAGTAATGAAGGCAAGCAGTTTGAGTACTTACGAGATTGTACCTAAGTACACCATGCCAGTGTGACATTCTTTTGAGTTAGTAAGGCTATTGGAATAATTATAACCTGCAAGTCTTTTCCCAAACAACTATAAGCCTACTTTTGCCCACCCTGTACAAAAGGTAAAGATGTCTATCCAAAAAATGGTGTTGGGAAAACTGAACAGGTACATGCAAAGAAATGAAATTAGACCTCTTTCCTTGCATATATACACTGCAAGTATAAACTCAAAATGGATTAAAGACTTAAGTGTAAGGCTTGAAAGTACAAAACTCCTAGAAGAAAACATAGGCAGTAAACTCTGACATTACTCTTAGTAATATTTTTATTCATTTATATCCTTGGGTGAGGGGAATAGAACATAAATAGGACTACATCAAATTGAAAAGTTTTTGCACAGCAAAGGAAATCATCAACAAAATGAAGAGACAACCAACCAATTGGGAGAAGATAGTTGCTAATCACATATCCAGTAAGGGGTTAATATTCAAATTTTGGCAAGAATGCATATAAGGCAACACCAAAAAAAATTATTCCAGAGGACCTAGCATAGAGATGGGCAATGGGTGTATGAAAAGATACTCAATGTCACTAATCATCAGAGCAATACAAATCAAAACCACAATGGGCTATCATCTCACACCTGTCAGAATGGGCATCATGCATAAATCCACATCAGGTTTTGGCAAGAATGTGGAGAAAAGGGAAGCCTTGTGCACTGTTGGTAGGACTGCAGATTGGTGCAGCTACTATGCAAAATATTATGGAAGTGCCCCAAAAAATTAAAAATAGAACTACCTGGGTATTTATCTGAAGAAATCTAAAATACAAATTGGAAAAGATATGTGCACCTCTGTTCATTTCAGCATTGTTTACAATAGACAAGATATGGAAGCAACCTAAGTTCTCATCAATAGACAATTGGATAAAGAAGAAGTACAAATACACAATGGAATATTATGGGGCCACTTATGCTAAGTAAAATAAGAGAGAAAGATAAGTACCATATGATTTTACTGTTATATGGAATCTAAACAACAATATAAATGAACAAAAAAAACCCAAAGCAACCAGAAATAGACTGAGAGATAGGTACAGAGAACAAAGTGATGGTTGCAGATGGGAGGGCATAGGGGCTGGGTAAAAAAAATGTGAAGAGTCTAAGAAGTACAACTGGTAGTTGCACAAAAGTCATGAAGATTTAAAGTGGAGCTTAGGGAATATAGGCAATAATATTGTAATAACTATGTGTCGTGCCAGGTGGGTGCTAGATTTATCTGGGGGATCACTTCATAAATTATGTACATGTCTAAACACTATGCTGTGTGCCTGAAACTAATGTAAAATAATGTTGATGGCAATGGGAAAAATACAATAAAAATTTTAAGAATGTAAAAAATATATTGGCTGTCAACTGTAATAGGCATACCCTATTGGAAATGGTCATAATATATTCAAGCAGTGATTTCTAGGATGGTTGTGCTGCTTTTACAAGCTAATTCAAATGTTGCAATTGTACGAAGATGTGTGGTTTTTTGTTTTTGTTTTTTAATTTTAAGTGGTGGCATCATTGGCTGTTCTTGTTCCCCCAGAACTTAATTGAAAGACCTTAACTACAATTCCAAAATGGAAAGGTAGAATTGTAGTTAATGTAGGGAAAGGTGATGAAATTTTTTTAGTGTAGAAAACAGGAATTATATTTTAAAGAGAGATTTGATAATCTGTTAAACAAATGTCTTTCAGTTCATATTATTGATTTTAAATTATGTATTGTTAAATAAGCCATAAATTATTTATGTTACCAAGTAGTAAGAAATGACTAGAAAGAAGTTAGTACTTTGACACCAGTTTTCCAAGTAAATATGCTAATAATTTGACAGCATAATTATTTCATAAGACATTAAATGAAAGTATAGTATCAATCGTGTGACTTCTAGAAAGCAGAAAAAATTTATTTGAAAATTATATGTAAAATTTACTTATAATATTGTATTTTTTCTTAAGGCCCTATATTTTCTATAGCTCGGTTATTCTTATGCTATAATAATCTTATAAATCGGTGTAATTCACAAATAATTAAAATGTTAATTGATTACATATAACATAACTGGCTAAAATTTAAAAGGCTGACAACATTAAATGTTGACAAGAATGTAGAGCAACCAGAACTCACATATTGTTCGTGGGAACGTAAAGTGGTACAACCACTTTGGGAAAGGTCTGGTAGATTTTTACCAAACTAATTAAGCATATACCTGATCTGTGGCCCAACCTTTCTACTTTTAGGTATTTACTTAAGAGAAATGAAAACATGTTTATTGAAAGGCTTGTACAAGAATATCTATATAAGCTTTTATTCATAATCCCCAAAAGCTGAAAACAGCCCAGTTGCCCATCAGTGAGTAGCATGATACAGTGGGATACTGCAGTGCAATAGAAACAAACTGCTAGTATATACCACAGCATGGGTGAATCTCAAAACATACTAAATAAAAGAAGCCTTATCCAAGAGTAACATACTCTTTGCTTCCATTTGTATGATATTCTAGAATAGGGAAAACTATGATGGGAAAAAATCAGAATAGTGGTTAGAGGGGACAGGAGGGAACTTTCTGGAGTGATGAGTATGTTCTGTATTTTAATAGAGATTTGTGTTAAATGGGTGTGTATGCATTTGTCAGAAACAACCCATATACACATAAGATTTGTTTATTTTTTTGTATTTGGATTTTACATCAAAGAGAAATGTAAATAAACATTGAATTCAGTTAATGATATGCATGCTATAATATTTAAAACGAAGTGTACTGACCTGTGCAGTATACTTTGAAGTGTCTGAAAAAACAGAATGGAGGGAAAGATGGGTAAATATATGATAAAACAAGTATGTAAAATGTTAATGACAGTTCCAGCCAAGATGGAGGCATAGGTAGAAACCCTTCGCTTCCTCACACAACCAAAAGGAGAATAATAACCAATCTAAAATCAATAAACCAGAAGTGCCAGAAAGTCAAACTGCATGGAACTCTGGCAGCCATGGAATTAAACAGTCAAGCAGAACAACCAGATTGGTAAGGCCACAGATGGAGAGAACCTGTGGTAAGGCAGTGGACTGTTCTGGCAGGACTGGCTGAGAAAGGGCAGCTAGGCGGAAGACCATGTGCGGGGCTGGTTGCAGCAAAGCAGTGGGCTGTGCAGGTGGTGCTGACTTAAGGGAAAACATACTCAGAGCTGGCTGTGGACTATGGCAGTTGCTGCAGTGGGAGAAACTCCCAGTCTCACATGGGAGTTCATTGGAAAGTGGGCTAGAGATCAGGGGAGCTGCATTGTTCCCTCTCTGGCCCCTCCCCCACAAGCAGTGCTGCAGCACAGCATGGAGCTATGCCCTGCCCTGGTGAATACTGAAGTCCCCACTCTCTTACAACTTAACAGATGTCCCAAACAAAGAAATAGGGCCAAAATGAAAGAACAGAGCAAAACTTCAGAGAGCTAAGTGATGAGGAGATAGCAACCTATCTGATAGACAGTTTAAAGTCCTGGTAATCAAAATGGTCACAGATCTGATTGAGCTTGGTTGAAAAATGAAAAAACAAATGAAATATATCCAAAAGGAAATAAAGCAAAATATTCAGGGAACCAACAGTGACAGGAAGGGAACCAGGACTCAAAGCAACAATTTGGAACAAGAGGAAAAAATAAACAACTGGAACAGAATGAAGAAACAAGAATTCCAAAGAATAAAAAGAGCCTTTGGAACCTCTGAGACAGCCTCAAATGTTCCAATATTCACATTATAGGGGTGCCAGAAGGAGAAGAACAACAGCAAGGAATTGAAAACTTACTTGAACAAATAATGAAGGAAACTTTCCCAATCTGGCAAAGGAAATAGACTCCCAGGAAGTCCAGAAAGTCTAGAGAGTCCCAAAGAAGTTGAACCCAAAGAGGAACACACCAAGGCACATCATCATTAAGTCACCCAAGATTAAAGACAAAAAGAATCTTTTTTTCTTTCTTCCTTTTTATTTTTTAAATTATTTTACTGTTGTTCAATTACAGTTGTATTTTCTCCCTCCCCCATCCCTTCCAAACCCACCTCTCTTCCTTCCACCCTCCCCCTTGGTTTTGTCCATGTGTCCTTTATAGCAGTTCCTGAAAACCCTTCTTCCCACTGTCCCCTCCCCGCTCCCCTCTGGCTATTGTTAGATTGTTCTTAATTTCAATGTCTCTGGTTATATTTTGTTTGCTTTTTTCTTTGTTGATTATGTTCCAGTTAAAGATGAGATCATATGGTATTTGTCCCTCCTGCCTGGCTTATTTCATTTAGCATAATGCCCTCCAGTTCCATCCATGCTGTTGCAAAGGGTATAAGCTCCTTTCTCTCTGCTGCGTAGAATTCCACTGTGTAAATGTACCATAGTTTCTTGATCCACTCATTTGTTGATGGGCACTTAGGTTGCTTTCAGCACTTGGCTATTGTAAATTGTGCTGCTATGAACATTGGGGTGCATAGGTTCTTTTGGATTGGTGTTTCAGGGCTCTTAAGGTGTAATCCCAGCAGTGGTATTGCTGGGTCAAAAGGCAGCTCCATTTTTAGTTTTTTGAGGAAATTCTGTATTGTTTTCCACAGTGGCTGCACCAGCCTGCGTTCCCACCAACAGTGCACTAGGGTTCCCTTTTTTCTGCATCCTTTCCAACACTTGTTTTTTTATTTGTTTTTGTTGGTCATTCTGAATGGTGTGAGGTGGTATCTCATTGTGGTTTTAATTGGCATCTCTCTGATGGCTAGTGATGCTGAGCATCTTTTCATGTATCTCTGGGCCCTCTGTATTTCCTCCTTGGAGAAGTGTCTATTCAAGTCTTTTGCCCATTTTTCAATTGGGTTTTTTGTCTTCCTGGAGTGGAGTCATGTGAGTTCTTTATATATTTTGGAGATCAAGCCATTGTCCGAGGTGTCATTGGCAAATATGTTTTTCCATACAGTTGGCTCTCTTTTCGTTTTAATGCTGTTTTCTATAGCCATGCAGAAGCTTGCTTTTGAAAAAAATACATTTTATTGATTATGCTATTACAATTGTCTCATTCCCCCCCTTTATTCCTCTCCACCCCGTACACCCCTCCCACCTATATGCCTCTCTTTTAGTTCATGTCCATGTGTCATACATGTAAGTTCTTTGGATTCTACTTTTCCCATACTATTCTTACCCTCCCCCTGTGTATTTTTCTACCTACCATCTGTGCTACTTATTCTCTTTACCTTTTCCCCTTCTCTCCCCCTCCCCTGTTCATAACCTTCCATGTGATCTCCATTTCTGTGGGTCTGTTCCTGTTCTAGTTGTTTAGTTTGTTTTTGTTTTAGGTGTGGTTGTTACTAATTGTGAGTTTCCTGTCATTTTACCGTACATGTTTTTTTATCTTCTTTTTCTTAGATAAATCCCTTTAACATTTCATAAAATAAGGGCTTAGTGATGATGAACTCCTTTAACTTGACCTTATCTGAGAAGTACTTTATCTGCCCTTCCATTCTAAATGAAAGCTTTGCTGGATAGAACAATCTTGGATGTAGGTCCTTACGTTTCATGACTTGGAATACTTCTTTCCAGCCCCTTCTTGCCTGCAAGGTCTCTTTTGAGATATCAGCTGACAGTCTGATGAGAACTCCTTTGTCGGTAACTGTTTCCTCTTCTCTTGCTACTTTTAAGATTCTCTCCTTTTTAATCTTGGCTAATTGAATTATGATGTGGCTTGGTGTGTTCCTCCTTGGGTCCCACTTCTTTGGAACTCTCTGAGCTTTCTAGACTTCCTGGAAGTCTGTTTCCTTTGACAGATTAGAGTTCTCCTTTATTATTTGTTCAAATAACTTTTCCACTTGTTGCTCTTCCTCTTCTCCTTCTGGCACCCCTATAATTTGGATGTTGGAATGTTTAAAGATATCCTGGAGGTTCCTAAGCCTCTCCTCATTTTTTTAAATTCTTGTTGCTTCATTCTTTTCTGCTTGGTTGTTTCTTCCTTCTGGTCCACTCTATTGATTTGAGTCCCAGTTTTCTTCCCATCACTACTGGTTCCCTGTGCATTTTCCTTCAATTCACTTAGCATAGCCTTCATTGTTTTAAATCTAATTTGTGACCAAATTCAACCAATTCTGTGAGCATCCTGGTCACCAGTGCTTTGAACTGTGCATCTGATAGGTTGGCTATCTGTTGGTCACTTAGTTGTATTTTTTCTGGAGCTTTGATATGTTCTTTCA